>JABTXL010021306.1:14754354-14802336 GCA_025134845.1 Neodon shergylaensis
AGATAGATAGATAGATAGATAGATAGATAGATAGATAGATAGATAGATAGATAGAGCAACAAGCCACAACACTATACAGAGCCAAGGGCCCTTAGTAAAGGTTAAACCAAAAGACAAAGTTTTTGGCATTGTTTCTTTGTGAATAAAGTGTCTGTCTTTTGCTGTAGGCTTGCACTGTAGTTGACTCTCCTTCTGTTACATAGTTAGGAATTAGTTCCCACAGTTCCGAACCGTTTCCTATGCCTTTGGGCTATGTGTAAAAACAGGTTCCCACGGCCAGGCCTTCATTCCTCTCTCCTAGGTAAACGCAGAGATCTGCCTTCCTGCAATTGTCTTTATCAGCAGGCATTTGGTCAGTGTTTAGGGTCCAGGGCAAGAGCACACCATTTAAGATAGTCACAGATATCCAAGGACATAGAATACTACTTGCCCAAGACTGCTACTCTGGTTTTACCTCACGTACAGATAAAGAATACAATGGCCCAAAACTAACCTCATATTAAGAGATTCCTGATTCCTTCACCTCAGTTTACTGATGATTTTAGTTCAGGAAACTTACTGCTTGTGTTTTACTCTCAAGAACAGCAGAAGAGATAACTAACTTCTACCAGAGAAAGACTTCCTTCCTGTTGTCTCTACAAACCCACTAACAACCACAATCAGAACAGCTGATAACAGCATACCCTGGAACTGATAATTTAGAGACTTAGGTCTCCTCCTTGTTTCTACTGCTTAGACCAAAACTCCAGACCCAGGCCCATAGAAACTGCAGCGTCTGGTGAATGTGTTAATCAGATGAGGAGCTATTGGTTTCCCCCTGACTGTTTACATAGGTTGCCTGGTTACCTGATATTGTCTATGCATGCTGAGAGATAAGAAGCAATGCACTGATTTAAAATACAATCTGTATCCTAATTCATAATTTTACTGAAAAATTCATAATTTTACTGAAAATAAACCTTTTAGCTCGTCATCTACTACCTAAAACTGCAGTGTAGCACACTAACCTTCCCCTCTAGAATTTCCAGATGATTTAATTCCTTTCTTTTTTTTTAGATTTTATTTATTTATTATGTGTACAGCATTCCTTCCATGTGTGCCTGCATGCCAGAAGGGGGCACCAGGTCTCATTATAGATGGCTGTGAGCCACCATGTGGTTGCTGGGAATTGAACTCAGGACCTCTGGAAAAGTAGTCAGTGCTCTTAACCACTGAGCCATCTCTCCAGCCCCCTTAATTCCTTTCTTAACTAACTTCCTCCATTAAGGAGTTCACCAGATGTGCACCGGCCATTCCCAACTTTGAACTGACAGCCAGGGATCTCTCTCTCTCTCTCTCTCTCTCTCTCTCTCTCTCTCCGTGTGTGTGTGTGTGTGTGTGTGTGTGTGTGTGTGTGTAAACTATTACCTGATTTTTTTAATAGGGCAAAGGAATTCCTGCCCTGGAACCTGCTAGGGCTAGGGATTGGCTGGTTTTAAGGGTATATACTACTGGGAACGTTTGTGTCAAGGGATGGAAAGAAGAATAAAGAAACGTGGATAGACAGAACCTGCTGTGAGTAGACTTCTTAACCCTCAGAGTTTAGCCACATTCACTTATTGTGGAGACCTTTTTTTGAACCCTGAGAGGGATCCCTAAAAGCTGAACTTTTAGAGTTCCCATTAAAACAGACAGATAGGCAGATGATAGGTAGGTAGATAAGGTAGACAGACAGACAGACAGACAGACAGATAGGCAGATTGATAGAAAAACGTCATCAAATCAAGTGCTCAAGACACCCAACAGAAATTGGCTGTGAAAACCCCTTTAAGGCAGCCAGGTGGAGCTCCCAATAGAGAGAGTTCTGGGCAGAGCAGAGTGTCCCCTGGGGTGAGGCTTTCTAGTAAAAGACTATATGGCAACAGATAGAGATGACACCATCAAAGAGGGTGCTCACAATATCCAGCAGAAACCAGCTGGGGAAGTTGGAACAGTCAGTTGGTCTTTCCTGTTGGGCTTTCTTCCCTGGCTGAGGTTCCTAAGGCTGTTTCCAGCTTCTCTCTCTTCTGCAGACAACTTTATACCTGCTCCCAAGAACACAGTGTGTTTACTCCTGGGCTGGTTTGCTGTTCTCTTCCACCCTTGTCCAATTAGGAGGGTCAGACTTTTTCTAGATACCAGGCCTGGGAGGACACGTTGAGATAAACACACTTAGGTCTGAAATGAATCCCCACTTCCAGAGCCAGTTTGTCAGTGGACTCAAACAGCGCAGGAAATTCGCCAGTACACTGTACATTATGATGTGGGAGTGTCATCTATCTGTTGCTTTCATTGGTTAATTAATAAAGAAACTGCTTGGCCTTTGATAGGACAGAAAATTAGGTAGGCGGAGTAGACAAAACAGATTGCTGGGAGAAAGAAGCCGAGTCAGTCAGTCACCATGATTCTCCCACCTGACACAGACGCAGGTTAAGATCTTTCCTGGTAAGCCACACCTCATGGGGCTACACAGATTATTAAAAATGGGTTAATCAAGATGTAAAAGTTAGCCAATTAGAGGCTGGAACTAATGGGCCAGGCAGTGTTCAAAAGAATACAGTTTCCATGTAATTATTTCAGGTAAAGCTAGCCGTGCAGAGCTGGGCGGGAATGCAGCCCACCGCAGCTCATACAACAACATTACAATATGGGTTACACATCTTCTTACTGACTGGTCATAGCTGCTGCCATACCCATGCCTTTGAGCAGTCCTGGTGGTCAAACCATCAAGGGCTGATGTGGGGACACTGGTGTCATTTGAACTTTTCTTGGGGAGATAAACAGATGTCTACTCAACGAAATAGGCCACCTGAGACAAATATAAAGAAATGATTCCATCTGAACCCAGTGAATCCGTGAGTTTAATGGGGCCTATTTATAGGAATGTGAATGAGGGGTCGGAGCGTGGGCAACGTATGGATAGCTACACCATCAAAGTCTCCTTGTCTGGCAAGAACAATTTGCTGCCTATATATATATATATTCAAGAAGGTGTGAGGTCTCATGAGCCCCTCCCCTCCCTAGATGGACCATTAGTGGGGCCAGTCTTGCAGAGGCCCCCTGGGTAATCACAGATGCTAAGAGTTCAAGGAAGCACAAGATGCCTAGAGGACAGTATTCCACAACAACTGGTCAGGATTAACCTTCTTCAGCCAAGTGGGCACATGAAGGGTGTGACCCAGGCTTAGAGAGGATGAAAGCAGACCCCCACACACACTTTGAGTTCAGGGTGGGCAGCTTCCTGATCACCTACTCTATCCTGGCATCCAGGAGCAGCAAGAAAATGGACAGCAGAGCTGCCCTGTCTGCACTGGAGCCCTCACTAGAGGCGATACTTAGCTACTAACACATGGCTAAGCCAATTTGGTTTCTAGATAGCATCTGCGGCATGTACCTTGCCTATCCATCACTACTTCCAGGATCATCCTCACTGAATGGTGCCCCTGGGTACCATGGGCTGAGGAGATAACTCAGAGGGTAAGAGCACTCACTAGGCAAACATATGGATGCCAGCACCCATTAAAAGTCCAAGTGTGGCCGCACATGCTTGTCACCCTAGTGCTCTGTGGAGTGGAGACAGGAGGATGGCTAGGGCTTGCTGACTCAAGCTAGCATCTGTAGTTCAGTGAGAGACGCTGAGTCAAGAAAATAGCACAGAGAGTGCCAAAGCAGGACACTGGATACCCTCCTCTGTCCTCTGCCCATATACATTCCCCCAAATAAAATAAAGGAATCCCCCTCATAGGGTCATGTACCCTAAGGCCTTCCACACCTGCACTTCCTTATCTCCACATGAGAATGGTGGCAATACCTACCTCAAGAACCATGATAATTAAATGAATTGTCACAGGACCTATCCAAGAATGGTGCCTGGAATGGAATGACCTCTCAGGAAGTATTAACTCTGATGAGCCTTTGCCCCCAAAGCATGAACAGCGAGTGTCCCGGAGCTAGCCAGTTGGCTAGAGCAGCTGCTGGATCCCCACGGTGACCTAATTTCAAATCTTGATGCTGGCCGTGAGCTCTGAGCCAGAGGTAGCTGGAGGATAACTGCCTAAAGATGTTACCTTGACCTTGTCTAGCCAGACAGAGCCACTGTGCCCAGACGAGTTGGCTCTTCTCTATCAGTAATGGCAGTGGAGTGGGTCCTTGGAGCTTATTCAACTGTGCAGAAATATTTAGATACAATCTAAACCAGTCCAGATGGTTGGCTCTTGTGATAGATAAACAGGATAAGTGAAATCTATGTAAATAAAACTGTAATAAGTACTCTCTCTTCCTGTCTTTCTAATTTTTCAAAGCAAAATGCTCTAAGTCAAAATTTCTCGTGGGAAGGCCTCATGGTCTCTGGGTTGTTAGGTTAACAACTCACATTTGACCTCCCACATGCATGTGAGACCACAGTAGACCTTAGAGGACAGTGTGACAAAGGGCTCTGTCCACATGCTGGACCACTGGACACAGAGTCCCCATGAGTGTGGGAGGCTCGTCTGGAGGGTTGTAGACTTAAGGGAACAGGCTGTACTGTAGCTCTCTACTCAAAGGGAACAAGAGATACTTTGGTCTGGAGCCATCGATGAGTGACCATGGCCTGGGAACATAGACTCAGGTTTCCCCAAATTCTATGTAACAACCGAAGTTTTTATAGGAACACGAGAAAAGAAAGTCATAAATCATGACTCCCTTCAAACATGTTGGTGGGAACTCAGGTAGGCGAGTCTTGGCAAAGTAAGATGATCTGACCTAATATTCTTACATCTGACAGAGCTTTAAAAATGTATTAGCAAACCACTAGTTTCAACCAGTCTAAAAGGACCCCACTAGACAGTGCCTGAGGCCCACAACAGAGATCACCTTACTTTGTTATGACTTGCCTACCTGTGTTCCCAGCAATGATTTGGAGGGTCCCCACTGGATGGAGCCGTTGACCCATCTAGTGGGGTCCTTTTAGACTGGTTGAAACTAGTGGTTTGCTAATACATTTTCAAAGTTCCAGCAGATAGAAGAATATTAGGTCAGACACAGAGGTAGGCACTGAATGGCTTTCAGAGACTAAAAATATTCCAAAATAATTTGACTTCAGTCATTGTAGAATCATTAACCCAGGTGTGGCTCTTTTCTGGGAACTTCTCTCTGGCTCACAGCAGTCACGGTTACCCATGTTCTTCCTGTCCACTGGCCTCCTGGAGCCCCCATTCAGCACACCAGTCCCTTGGATGCTCAGCTGGTCACGGGTTCTCTCTGATGCTTCTTTGTGTGTGCTCTCACACACTAAGAGCTGTCCCCACCAGGCTCCAGGCAAGCAGCAGAGAGGCTTAGCCCAGCAAAGATGTGCCACTCCTGATCACGCCACCATCCTGCACAAAGCATTGCACTTATCCTTATAACCTTCTACACAAACTTCAAAGATGTTTAGGTGCTGTGGTGGTTTGCATGAGAAGTGTCCCCCAGGGGCCTGGTGTTTGAACACTTGGTTCCCACTTGGTGGTGCTGTGTGGGGAGGTGGCACAGCCTTGCTGAAGGAATTATGTCCGTGAGTGGGGGGCTGCTTTCAGAGTCCATAGCCTCAACCAGTTCTCTGTTGTGTGCTTGTGGTTGAACATATAATCTCTCAGCTTCCTGCTCCTACAGCCATATCTACCACTTGCTGCCATGCCTTCCCAACATAATGGACTCTTATCCCTTTGGAACCATAAGTCAAAATGAACTCTTTGTTTCTTAAGTCGTTTTTGGTCACGACGGTTTGTCATAGCAACAGAAAAGTAATTAATATAGGTGTGTTCCCTCCATATCCCAAAGCAGGCTTTTGACTACTGATGGAAGCAGATGCAGAGATCCACAACGGAGCTCTGGGCTGAGCTCCCAAAGTCCAGTCGAAGAGTAGGAGGGGTGAGGATGTGAGCAAAGAGGTCAAGACCATGATAGGTTCGCCCACTGAAACAGCTTACCTGAGCTAATGGGAGCTCACCACGTCTGGCCTGCCAGCAAGGGAACCAGCATAGGACCAAATTAGGCCCTGCGAATGTGGGTGACAGTTGTATGGCTGGGGCAGACTGTAGTGTAGGGTCTCTGGCAGAGAGATCAGGATTTATTCCTAGTGCTTGAACTGGCTTTTTTAGAATCCGTTCTCTTTGAAAGGATACCTTGCTTGGCCTAGATATAGTGGGGAGGGCCTTGGTCCTGCCTCAAAGCAATGTGACTCCCCATGCCTTTCTCTTTCTGAGAAGTGGATGTGGGGGGGGGATAGGAGGTGGAGGGAGAGGGAGAAGGGGAGGGAGTGGGAACTGGGATTGGTATGCAAAATAAGAAAAGATAGATTTCTTTTTAAAAAAATTAATTAATTTAAAAGAACAGGCTTTTGAGGTTACGTGGAAAGCGTAAAAGAAGTTTACTGTATTTTCTATTAAAGGGTTAAACAAGACACGAGAAGCATCACTTATTAAAGAAAATTGAGAAAATGTCATAGGGCAAAATCCCTTGAGACTAAGAACTTTTCTGTAACAAAGCATGTCCCACCTATCAATACCACCTCTTTAATTAGCCAATCATGTAAGAGTGTGAGATTGAGCTCTGAGCACCCCCAGGGTGGCACAGGAGGGCTTTGTCATTGGAGCAGAAGCCCATCAGGACATTCACTAGGGTGTGAGTCTGCTGGCTTTGGCACCCCTATGCACCCTTCTGCAGAAGTAAAACCTTTCTTTGCCTCATCAAATACTTTAGATTGTGTGGTCATTGCCCTTAGAAAACTCAGTTCTAACAGGCTAGGGCAGGATGAAATGCATTTTCGTAAATCTCCACAGAGAGACAACTTCATAAACAAATAGGACATCATGCAAAGACAGAAGCAAGACACAAATTGATATGGTGACTTGTGGTTTTTAAGCAGACCAAGGTGAGAAGGCATGGGTCACTGGCAACCGGGAAGAAAAGGGATCCATAAGATGTCCTGTAGCAAGAAGGGGGCTGTGAGCGTGCAACAAACTCAACATATTCGAGGCTCCAGAATACTATACCAATAGATCCATACATTCATCAAGAAAAAAGGAAAGAAAGAGGACAGAAAAAGGAAGAAAAGAAGGAGAGGGAGAGAGGGAAGGGAGGGGAGAAGAGAGGAAGGGAAGGGATTAAAAGATAGAAAGGGGGAATAAGCCCAGGGAGGGGAGGAGGAAGTAGAGGGGACCACTGAGAAAGTTCCTGAATGAATTAAAACACCACCTGGTTCAGCCAGTTACAAAAAGAAGATGCTGTTTCCATGCAATGCTGGTGCCATGCTTCCATCCTCCTGGCTACCTTCCTCTCCTGCAAGAGACAACTTGATGAGTCTGAGAAGAATCACTTCTCCCTTCAAGGTAATACGTTTTCCTCAGGAAGTAGGCTGTTCTTAGTACCCACTCTAGGTCAGGGCTTCTATAACACAGGGAGATGGGTCCACCTGCTTGCGTGTCACCCCTTGGGGCGGAGGTAGGGAACAGGATGAACAAGCCAATCCTGAGTCACTAATGACCTTGGGTATCCATCTGCTCTCATCCTCCCTTCTACTGCTGGGTGCCATCGGGACCCAACCCATACCTGTCTTCACAGGCCACTAAGGTCCCTTAGTCTCCTGTGGTCCTGGACATGCAGACAGGTGGACTTGTTCTCCTGGAGATTGTTTTGTGCTGAATTAAACCCAACTCCACACTGTGAGCAGGGGAGTTAACAAGCCAGCATGTCTATCACTTCTGCTTTCTGCAGGGGCTGCACGCACAGTCTGCTGAAGACCTGGGAGATCTTGGGTTATTTCACACAAAAAAGGAAGAAAAGTGCTGATTTTTCAGCCAGGAATAGATCAATTTACCAGAGGACTCTTTGGTCAAGCAATTGCTCCCACAGACTCCAGGCAACCAGGCTGGTGGCTGTGTTCAATTTCAATTAGCCCCAAGGAGACCTTATTTCTCGGGTGACGGCAGTGATAAGCACTTTTCCTCAGATGCTGTCCACAGCTAAAGTCCAAAAGGAACCAGACAATTCTGCAGCAGAGAAGAGCTTATGCCTGGCTGCTGTATTGTGGTCCTGGGATCATTTGTCTGAATAATTTCACATCAGCTTAAATGGACTCATTCCCGGGGCTGAAGAGATGCTTCAGCAGGTAAGAGCTCTTGCTCCATATGCAGGAGGACCCGAGTTTGAATCTATGGGCATGCACATGCCTGTGACCCAGCATTGGGGATGGAGACTGGAGGACCACTGGAACTTGCTGGCCATCAGCCTAGTCCAAGTTCAATAAGAGATCCTGTCTCAAGCAAACAAGGTGGGACACTATAGAACAGGACACCTGATGCCCTCCTGTGGTCAGCACATATATATGCATACCTACACATACATGTGCACATACAACATACACATACACACATGATTATTCATTCATTCTTTCATTATTCATGTCACTTATTCACTCAGCAACATAACACTTATTGGATCCATACTCCTGACCTGGCTAATCCTCTATAGTTTATTCTTTGTGCTCTGGTGTGGAAAGTCCTTCTGTATATGTGTTGTTTTTAAAGAAGCTGCTTTCAGCCAATGGCTTAGAAGAATATAGCCAGGCTGGAAGAGATATATATATAGACAGAGAGAAAGAGTTGGCAGAGTCAGTGAGATGCCATGTCGCCGCCAGAGGAGAAAGACACTAGCTGCCAACCGGAACCTTGCTGGTAGGCCACATGCCTCATGGGAAAATATAAAATAATAGAAATTGGTTAATTTAAGATGTAACAGCTACCTAGAAATACGCTTAAGCTATTGCCAAACAGTATTACAATTAATATAGCTTGTGTGATTTCGAGTCTGGGCAGCTGGGAAATGAATGAGCAGCCTCCCCAAACCCTGTGCCTCGATAATTGGATCACAGTACACCTCCCCAGAAGTCTTCCTCAAGCCCCCCTCCTGTCAGGGCATCCTGATCTGGTTTTGCTCTTTGGCCTCCACTTAGCATTCACTGCTTAATCCGAAGCCAGACTTCCCAGTAATAATTCCCATGGTTCCCACACACGCACACTGAGCTACCGTCAAGTGCAGCGATTACTGAATGGGAAAGGAGATTAGCAATAAATCAAAGTGTTAAAGAAACCATTTGTAGCTTACAAAAAGAAGGCCCTGTCTACAGCACATTGCTCTCGCAGTACGGGATGTGAAGCATAGCCGGATCAAATGCCATTGATCTGGGACAGAAAAGGACGCATAGTGACTCTCAGTGGCCGTGTGTCTCCATAGTGAGGCCCTAGTTTCGCCCAGTTGCTGTGATAAAAATACCCTGACAAAAGCAGTTTAGTGGAGAAGGGACTTATTGTAGCCCACAATTCCAGCTACAGTCCACCGCTTTGGGGAAGTCAAGGTAGCCAGAACTTGAAACAGGTAGTTACATAACACTTGTGGTCAGTCAAAAGCAGAGAGCAATAAACTAACGCACGCCTGCCTGTGCTCAGTGCAGGATCTCCTGATCTACACAGTTCTTTAGCCTACACACACACACACACGCACACACACGCACACACACACACACAGCTATAACAAAACGCCATAGACAAGATGACTACACAACAGAAACGTATTTTCTTGACATTCTGAAGTAAATTTCTGGCAGGTTCCACTCTGATTCTCCCTTCCGCCTGTAGATGGCAGTCTCCTCCCTGGAACCTGTGTGTCTGCAGCTCCCTCTTTCAAGGGCTACCACTACTTGACTTGTGGCTCTGCCTGGCAAAAAGCAGTTTAAGGAACGGGGGTTTGTGTGGGGTAATAATGTGAAGAGCTGGTGCATCATGGGAGAGAAGGCACGGTGGCAGGGATATGACCTGCACTCAGGATATAGAAGGCAGACAGGTGATGTGACCAGAAGGTCTACCATCTACTTTCCCCAGCCAAACACTACGTCCTGAAGATTCTATGACTTTCATAGTGCTATTAACCGGGGACAGCATTTGAACAGGGGATGTTGCACATCAGACCACAACATACAGAAACCAAATAATCATGATTACAGGTTACAGCAATGGCCTGATTTAACTTTGTTATCCCTCTAAGGACTTCAGCTCCAAATGGTCTCATTCTCAGGTACTTGGTGTTGGGATTTCAAAATAGGGACAACATGAAGGGGACAGGGTGCAACTCAGTTGGTGAAGTGCTTGCCCAGCACACACAAAGACCTGGATTTGGTCTCCAGCACTGCATTAACTAGGCACATTAGTGCACATCTGTAACACCAGCACTAGCCAGATGGAGGCAGGAGGCCATTCTGAGCTACACTGGGAGTTCAAAGCCAGAGCCTGGGCTACTTGCTCGTGTGTGTGTGTGTGTGTGTGTGTGTGTGTGTGTTTAATATCCATGGAGAGGACACAATTCATCTTAACTCTCCCTTTTGTATATGAAGCTATTAACCCGGAAGAATTCAATATATCAGTACTGTGTGGCATAGCCCAGACAGGACTTGAACACAGATATGAGTCTAAAGTTTATGTATTCAGTTGCTATGCAATGACCAGGCACTAGCTCCATTCTCCTGTCCTTCTCTCACGTCACAAGACACCCTAAGACCTGATTCCCTTGTATGCGACATGACAGATGTATAGCATCCATTTCCACCTTGTGACCGAGAGACCCCTGTAGATCAGGAGAAGACAGTCTGCTCGCTTGAGATCTGACCTAGACACTTGGCGCCAGTTAAAATCTAAGCTGCTGAGTTAAACACCTGTAGAAGACACTGCCAGTTCCCTGCCCTCCCTAGCTTGGCACTTCTGTTTCAAGACATGTCTGCTGGGTCCTAAAGTTAACACAGGAAACTTCCAAACAACATCCATTCTGTTAAGTAACCCCAAAGTTTAGACAGGCCAGAACCTCAACTTTCTATCAACACTTGGCTCCTAAATCTAGCAGGTGTTCTGACAACCACCACACAGTTCACACTGCCTTTTACAGCAGATGTAATTGCTCTAATTCTGGGAGGGTCCCAATCATTTCTTCCAATAGTTGCCTTTCGCTGCTCTGTCTCTTGATAAAGCCAATGCCATTGATGGAACTAGAGGGGATGGGAGCTATCATAATCAAACCGTCCCAGACTGCTTTCTTTCCCTGGAACCAATAGCATTCTAGAAATGAAAGGAACTATACCAGGGACGGGCAGGCCAGATGTCAGTGGCTAAGTACACGTACTGCTCTAGCGGAAGGCACAAGTTGCTAGCACCCTCATCAGGTGACACACAACCACCTGTGACTCCTGCTCTGGGATGTGACCGATGTCCTCTTCTGAACTGCATAGAAACGTGCACTTATTTGTCACAACTCCTCCCCATCTCTCTCTCTCTCTCTCTCTCTCTCTCTCTCTCTCTCTCTCTCTCACACACACACACACACACACACACAATTTTTTAAAAAGTAATCTTTAAACAGAAAATCTACCCATGAAATAGGTCAGATGTATGACGACTCTCTGACCCAATTTTTTCTTTTTCTTTTTTGCCCACCTGACAATTTGAGTAAAAATGTCTCAAAATGGGATAGGTTTTTACTCCGAATCTAGAGAGATGGTAATATGGGCGGTACATCCTCCCTACAGCCATGCTTGAGAGCAGCGTCTGGGGCTTAGGACAAACAGCCCTGGCACTGAGTGGCCTGGACCAGCAGTTGCTCTTCAGTGACAGAGTATTGAGGAAGAAGGTCCAGGTATAGGCAAGTTTTTCTGTCCCACCTGCCAACTCCTAAGTAACCACATGGGAACTTTTATTAATTATGAAAACTTGGCCCATAGCTTAGCCTTGTTCCTAACTAGCTCTTATCATTTAAATCAACCTACATTTTTATTAATCTACATTCTACCACATGGCTTTTACCTTCATTCTGTTTTCTATGTCTGACTTGTTCCACGTCTGTTTGGCTTCTCCACTCTTCTTCTTCCCAGAATTCTCTCTGCTCGGAAAGTCCTGCCTGGCTATTGGCTGCCCAGCTGTTTATTAAGTCAATCTGATGACACATATTCACGGTGTACAGAAACAATTATTCCATAACAGCCAGGGGATCAGAAGATAGAGAAGATGGGCTCAGGAGGTTTTGAACAAACTATGTCTTGCCCTGAACAAGGTTATGAGAACATAGAGCAGTATACACTCCCAGGGGAGAAACGGAACAGTGCCCGAGGAAAGCTATCAGACAATGGGAAAGTCAGCTAATTAAACAAAGTTACACAAGGGGAACAGAATATCTCAAGGTGGTCAGAGACCAGTACAGGGTGGCCTTGAGACTGACAACCAGAGTGCCATAGGGTGGGAAGAGTTGGATTCTCAGGATTTGCAGTTCCCCAAAGCCCTGGTACCAGGCCATCACAGGCTCTGCCAAACATGTTCCTGATTTTATAGAAGGAACTGTGCTCCTTTCCCCCTGTATCACAGACTCAGCGTAAGGCTTGGATCTGGACCAGCCCATCCCTCAACGACTGAGCAAAGCCAGTTTGAAGGTGCATGTGGCTCAGATTGAATGGATTCAGGATGTTTTTGTCGTCCACTGGGGATTTGCATTGGAACACACTGATTACCAGCCCACTGTGACGGGGGGTTCAAAGTCTCAGTTCTCTCCAGAGACACATGTAGGAGCACATGCCCCCTCAAGCATACCATCCACACTCACGCATGCACGCACACACACGCGTGCATGCACATGCATGCACATACAAGGATGCACACACACATAACTAACTGAAAACTAAAGTAGTATCCACTCACCTCTCGATTAACCGTAGAAACTGGAAGAAGGAGAAACGAACAATTGAAACTGATAGCTAATGCCAGAGCATTCCCCAGCAAGCTACAGCAATGAGTTCACTTTCAGAGGCTTCAAGGCCAATTTTAATAAAATAAACAAAAAAAGGAATTATGTAAATATAACTCACACACAGAGAGACTGACTTGGGAGGTACCAATGGGAGCTAACCCAGATGTTCACTCAAGCTTGCCATGCCCTTGTCAAGCCCTTAGACTTTGTGTTCATAAATTCAGCTGCTCATTCGAGACCTCTGGGCTTAATGCAAATTAATTAAAGTGCCATGCAGCTCATTTGACCATTATTGAGGTTTTAAAATAATTAAGTGTGAAGGCAACTGATTAAACCCTTTCTGAGCTGTGGTAGCTGTTTATGAATTATCTGCGTTCCATGTTAATGAGAGTCCTCGGTGACGGCAGATTAGCTGGGGGATATTTATTCAGCAGGAATGAAAGGTGACAGTAGCCGTGACCTCCTTTTGTTTCCCACTCGCTGACAGCTTTCTGAGAGCTCATGTGAAGACAGAAAAGTATAATATATTTTATAGCATTTTACAAATAATAATTTCGTCCCTCTGGACCCCCACTGATCCTGTGAGTGTGGCTGACTGCTGCTATTCTCTTTGTCTTTAAAGAAAGAGAGATGAAAGTCCCAAGAATGGTGCAGCAAGTAAGGGAAGAAGTTGTGATTGTTTTTTTACTCTTTTAGCTCTTTGGGGTCCGCCACCGAGCTCCCAAATAAACACACACAGAATCTTACTCTTAGTTACGAATGCCCGGTCTTAGCTTGGCTTGCTTCTAGCCAGCTTTTCTTAACTTAAATTATCCCATCTACCTGTGGGCCTTTCTCTTTCTCTAGTCTACATACCTTTCTTTCCTTCTTACTCCATGGCTTGCTGTGTAATTGGGTGGCCGGCCCCTGACATCCTCCTCCTTGTCTCCTTCTTTTGCTCCTCGATCTTCTTTTCTCAGATTACTCCTATTTGTTTTCTCTGCCCGCCAGGTCCACCTATCTTTTCTCCTACTTAGGTATTGACCATTCAGCTCTTTATTTGACAATCAGGTGTTTTAGACAGGCAAAGTAACACAGCTTCATAGAGTTAAACAAATGCAGCATAAAAGAATGTGACACATTTTTTCATCATTAAACAAATGTTCCCACAGCATAAACAAGTGTAACCCATCCTAAAATAATATTCCACAACAAGAGGTGTTGTCAGGTAATTTGGCTCACTGACTCCCAGTTCAGGGTCCTTCTGAAATGTGGATTTTTTTCTACTACTGCTGGAAGAATTCCTTCCCGGGGAAGGATATAAATTAGCCCCTCCTCCTAAGGTCCCAAGAGCAAAGTGAAATTCCATGAAGTGTGATACCGAGGAAACAAACGAGCTTAGTAGATGGTGGAGTCGTCTGGCCCTTTCTTTGTCAGTTCACCACAGCCTGAGCAGAGCACCACACTTGAGGACTTGTCTCAAGGCCTGGGGGCAGCTCTGGGGGAGAGTGCCATGACTGATAGTTAATATAAGAAGGACCCAGCCCACCCTTCCCTAGACAGAGGGCCCAGAGTTAAAAGACAGCAGAAAGCTGTGTGAAAGCTTGCAGAGGGAAAGCAGTGAGCACAGGTCATTTCTTTCTCTCTGTTCTTGAGTGTGGCTCTGACGTGACCAGGTTCCTGAGTTGCTGCCTTGAAGTCTACTCCAGGACGGACTGTAACCTGGATGTGAGCCAAATAACCCCCTTCTTCCCCAAGTTGCCTTAACATCACAGCAACAGAAATGAAAATCAGTCTCGTTGTTACAGACCTATCCACAGGTTCTGTTTCATCTTAGGTACACTGCTAGTTTCACTCTTTCTATGACCTTGTGCATTGCAGCATGGTTTTCTGATTTGTAGAAAGATCTCTTTGCAACTGTTCAGAGCCTCATGACCACTGGCATAAATGAGGAGAAGGCTTTATTGGCTTGCATTATGGAAATTCCATAGGCAGGGGGCACTGGGGGAATTCAGCTGCTGGGTTGGCATGAAGATCCAGGATCCCTGTGTCCTCTGTGAGTTTCATGCTGTGTACTCCTTTCCCCTGCTTGGCTGTAATCTCAGAGAACCCATGTCGTCACAATAACGTCCAAGTCTAATGAATGTGTATGTGTGTGTGTGTGTGTGCACGTGCACACGCGAAGATCTTCCCCCACACTTCACTGCCACGACTGAGTTTTGAGTTCTCCCTTAATGCAGTCTCCAGGTAGAAAGGTACAGATGGATTAGGATACACAGAGGAGGGTGAGAACTGAATAGAATTGTTATAAAAATTCAGAGCCAGGACATCAAGTGTCAAGTCAGGGCAGGTGGCTACACACATGGACTGATTATAATTTCTTACAGCTCTTATAATCATCTTTACAAGTCTTAGAGAGCTATTGGGGCTGAAGAGATGGCTCAGTGGTTAAGAGCACTGGCTGGTTGTTCTTCCAGAGGTCCTGAGTTCAATTCCCAACAACCACATGGTGGTTCACAACCACCTGTAATGAGATCTGGTGCCCTCTTCTGGCCTGCAGGCATACATGCAGGCGGAACACTGTATACATAATATAATAAATGAATGAATGAATCTTTTTTTTAAAAAAACAAGATGGCGGCAGAGGAAACCACTTCCTTGTTATGCCCAGTCTGTGGGGACCTCAAAAGGCCACCAGAGAGACTTACTCACTAAAATGCAAAAACAGGGTTTATTATCATGACCATAATTGCAAGCCAGAAGGGACCACGCCAGCACAACAGCAAGCACTGTTTAAAGGCAAAAGCCAGGAAAGTTTGTAGTAGGAAGGCTGCTTGTTTGTTTCTCGACTGCTCAGCCCAGAAGTGATCACACAGAAACCATATTATTTGCAATACTATTTGGCAATAGCTTTAGTGTATTTCTGGCTAACTCATATCCAAAACTAACCCATCTCTATTTATCTGTGTATTGCCACGTGGCTATGGCTTACTGGGTAAAGGTCTGTCTGGCATCTGTCTCCAGCGGGGCTACATGGCTTCTCTCTGACTCCACCTTCTCTCTCCCAGCATTCAGTTTAGTTTTCCCTGCCTAGCTAAGTTCTGCCTTACTATAGGTCCAAAGCAGTTACTTTAACCCATCTCCATTAATCTGTGTATTACCACAAGTCTGCGGCTTACTGGATAAAGTATCTGTCTCCAGCATGGCTACATGGCTTCTCTTTGACTCTATCTCCTTTCTCCCAGAATTCAGTTTAGCTTTTCCTGCCTACTACCTCTATTCCCTACACAGACCCAAGACAGTTTCTTTATTAACCAATGGTTGTTGAAAATAGGAGCGGCGGGGCTGCGTCCCAGCCGCCCCAGCTAGCTTTACCCGAAATAATTACACAGAAACTGTATTCTTTTAAACACCGCCTGGCCCATTAGTTCCAGCCTCTTATTGGCTAGCTCTTACATATTGATCTAACCCATTTCTAATAATCTGTGTAGCCCACGAGGTGGCTCACCAGGGAAGATCTTAACCTGCATCTGTCTGGAGTGGGAGAATCATGGCGACTCTCTTACTCAGCTTCTTTCTCCCAGCATTCTGTTCTGTTTACTCCACCCACCTAAGGGTTGGTCTATCAAATGGTCCTAGGCAGTTTCTTTATTAATTAACCAATGAAAGCAACAGATTAGAAAGAAATCTCTCCCACATCAAATGGTATTCACAGCATACAGAAGGGAATCCCACATCAAAAGTTACATTAGCAGGGTTTGGGGTGATGGGTTCAATTCTGATTGGCTCGTGTCTATGGACGTTTCACAAATTTTACTCCTGTTGCTTATCAAGTTTTTTATCGGCTGACCTTCAGGTGGGACATTCTGCAGTTGTTTGTACTTTCCAGGTGGCTGCCCTGTTACTTTTGCCCCTAGCCACTTCTGAGGACTGAAGTGTTTTACGGAAAATAACTTACACAAAACACAAGATAAAGGCGAAGGACAAAATGGAGGAGCTTTGGTTCTTCATTTCTAAATATAACCCTAGTGGCACAGACACTAAGAGAAACAATTAATAAATGGAACCTCCTGAAATGGAAAAGCTTCTGTAAAGCAAAGGACACAGTCAACAAGACAAAACAGCAGCCTACAGAATGGGAAAAGATCTTCACCAACTCCACAATGGACAGAGGACTAATCTCCAAGATATACAAAGAACTCAAGAAGCTTGACATCAAAAGAACAAACAATCCAATAGGAAAAAAATGGGGTACAGACCTAAACAGAGAACTCTCAACAGACAAATCTCAAATGGCTGATAAACACTTAAGGAAATGCTCAACATTCTTAGCCATCAGAAAAAAATGAAAATCAAAACAACTCTGAGATTCCATCTTATATCTGTCAAAATGGCCAAGATCAAAAACACTGATGACAGTTTATGCTGGAGAGGATGCAGGGTAAGGGGAACACTTCTGCATTGCTGGTGGGAATGCAAACTTGTATAGCTGCCTTGGAAATCAATATGGCAATTTCTGAGAAAATTAGAAAACAATCTATTTCAAGACCCAGCAATACCCTTTTGGGTATATACCCAAAGGATGCTCATCATATGAAATGACGTGCTCAGCTATGTTCATAGCAGCATTATTCATAATAGCCAGAACCTGGAAACAACCTAGATGCTCCTCAACCAAAGAATGGATAAATAAAATGTGTACTACATTTACACAATACTATACATCAGTAAAAAGAAATAATGACATCTTGACATTTTCAGGCAAATGGATGAATCTAGAAAAAAATATTGAGTGAAGTAACCAGGACCCAGAAAGATAAATACAATATGTACTCACTCATAAATGGCTTTTAGGCATTAAAAAAAAAAACAGCCTACATTCCACAAACCCAGAGAACCTAGACAACAAAGAGGACCCTAAGAGAGACATGCATGGATCTGATCTACATGGAAAGTAGAAAAAGACAAGATCTCCCACATAAATTGGAAGTGTGGGAGTCATGGGAGTGGGTAGAAGAGGAGGAGGGAGGAAGGGAGAAGAATGGAGAAAAATGTATAGTTCAATAAAAACAATTAAATAAAAATTAAGTAGGAGGAAAAGGAGGAAGAAGAGGAGAAAGAGAAGGAGGAGGAAGAGGAGGAGGAGGAGGAGGAGGAGGAGGAGATAATTCAACATCAACCATGCAATGAGTAGTGGTACTTAAGAAATGCTTACTATCTTGAGTTCTTATTTCTACCATCAGCATACCAAATATATACACTGAGATATAGTCTCACCCTGTGACTCCTAACAATCCTCCTGCATCAGCCTCCAGAGTGCTGCAATTCCAGGCATAAGCCATGGAGACTTCCGAGCTAACCAATTAGTTTGCACGTCTCCAGCAAGCAGAAGAAAGAATGCAAGCATTCTCTAAACAGAATGGGCCAGGAGGGCGACAGGATGTGTGCAGCTCAGGGATCCGGGCAGCACTGGACAGCTGAGAGCAGGTGCTCATTCCCTGTGCCACACTCTCTTCTAAATTCAGGAACTTCTTCAGTGAGACACTTGCCGCCGTCTGAACCTGAGTGTCTGTGGAATAGCGATATTATGGCCTTGAGCTACAGGTGAAGATAACAGAAATGAATACGAAAAGGTTCCTGCCTTTTGGCAGTCACGGTCTAACGGGAAAAGACAACTCATAAAAAAGCAATTTTGAATGGAACAACAGAGGCGCTGTGGTACACACGGCAGCAGTTTCCTGGGGGGGGGGGGGGGGGGCTCGCGATTAATTCAGTTTGGAAAGCCAGAGATGACTCTATTAAAGAAAAAAAACAGAGTGAAAACCAAAGGGTATGTTGGAGTTCATCAAGCAGATAGCAAAGGAAAAGACTTTTCCAGAAATGGAGAGGCTTAACACAGTGTGGCCTCCATGGGGAGCCGCAGGACAACCAATATGGGCACAGCCAGCCCTGCTGGGAAGAAGGCTGAGAGAAAGGAAAGCTCCCTTCTCTTACTAGGGAGTGAGGCATGTCATGTAAGGTCATTGTGTCCAGGACCCTCAGAAGCCCGTGTCACCTCTGGCAGCCCTCCTTATCCCTCCATCTGGTCTAGCAAGGGAGCCCTTTCCCAGACACTCTAGAGACAGCCCAATCTCATGTGGAAGATTCTCAGCATTGAGGACTGCTCACACTCAGCTTCTGCCGCACACAGTTCTGCCCCAACCCCCCGAAACCCCCACACACCAGATAGGGTATAACAGGAAACCTGGGGCCTTGCAAAAGGCACCAGGAGAAGTCGAAGCATTAGTAGGCTGGTTTTACTCTGCCTCACAGACCAGCTAAGACCTCCTGCAGGCAGCCCCGAGCCTCTCTCAGAAGCCTTGGAACTATGCTATGCTTGGCTGTTTCCAGTTCCACACAGAATTCACAGTGAGTGGTGGTCTAGGTCAGGCCTTCACTGGGGCCAGTTCATCCTAGGTGTGGGGTTAAGTGGCACCAATCAGCCTATCACACAGCCCTGGGAGGGCCACACGTTCATGTCTGCCCCAAAGTTCCCTGAGACCACTGCCTCTGAGTAGACACAGGTCACTTGGATGTGTATGCTCCCAAGTCCCTACATAAGAAAGTCCATTTCTATCATTTTTAATGGCTCATTCTTCAGGATCCAAAATGCAAATGTCCTATAGATAAGAAAGACATCTTGTATACACACGGAGTCTTTGCAGCCAGGATCATGTGTCAAATGCCTTAAATGTCATAACAAATCCTTCTCCTCCGTAAAAGAGCCCTTTCCAGAGCCCAAAGCCAGTCCCTAATTTGTCTGCAGTTTCGCTTGTCAAGCCCCTTAAGGTGGAATGGCCTTCTGTGAACGAAATAGTATGTCTGCAAGGGACACTCAAATCCAAGATCCATTTTGTTGGCAATGAAAATTCAAGATGCAGAGCTGGAAGCCAACCTTGAGAGACAGAACTTTCTCTTTAACTGGGAGGAGCCAGAGCAACTTGGATCACTCTGCCTCCAGGTCCTGTGAACTGGTCCTGGGGAGATGAACACCTATTTATCTATACCCTAGGAAGAGAAAGTCCGGCAAAGCAATGATCCCACCCAAGCCCAGTTCAGTGAACCAGTAAATTTAATCTGGCTTATTTAAAAGAGAATGAGGAGCTGAGAAGTGTCCACACCACAGAAGATAAGGAAGGCTTCTGTCCCAGCAGCCATTGACTGCATATATTTCACGGGAGGGGTGGGGCCTCATGAGTCCCTCCTCCTAGCCACCAAATTCCTTGGAGACTCACGAGTCCCCTCCCCTTCTCCATGATAGAACCTAAAAGGGCCCAGTCTTAGGAGGGGTTCCTGTGGGTCATCATGGCTGCTGAGAGTTCAAGAAGGCAGTAGCCATGCCATGTCAGAGGAAGGCAGTAGCCACGCCATGGCAGAGGAAGGCAGCCACAGCACAGGCAGAAAAGCTCCTTCCCCTGCTCATTCTGAATCTATCAGGTCCTGCCAAGCCTAGGTGGGCATGAAATTGCCCCTTCTTCCTGATCATCTGAACTTTTCACGCACGGATAGGCTGGGGAAACTGAGGCACCTCGGGAAGGTGGCTATGAAACAATCTCAACTTACACCTGTGGGTGGGCTTCTTCATCTGACCACTGAACTCTGACCTCCCGAACTGTGACAGTGTGTGTGCACTTATTACGTCAACGGCAGGGGTGAGGGTGGGAGGGCAGGAAAACATACTCACCAACTCACCTCTTGTGAGATGGGGCCTTCCTCCCCCTACCTCCCACCACACCCCTGTTCCCCCGCTGTTCCACCCTCCGGCCCCATTAGACTTTCTGCAGGTGTTCACTAGCCCCACTAGTGAATTTTCTCCCTGGAGATACTAAGCAATGTCTCTTCCAGCCTTCTCCCCCAATGACACACCAAAGTCTGATTTCACCCTGGGAAAACCAACAAACTCATTGAGCTTGCTCACTGAGCATGCATGAGGGGTTACAGGCAGGCACGCTTAGAGGAACATTCAAGCCGCCGCCCTGAAAGGGCTGAGCCCAGAATGGATGATAACGTTTCTGTGGCTGCAGATACGCAACCCACTTTCAGTTGCAGGCTTTCTCAGCCTGTATACTCTAGCTCCTCCCCAGGCTCCGTGCAATTAAGGGAAACTTGCATGCAAATGACTGGACCCTCAATTGAGAGTTCAACGACCCTCTCTACCTCCTTTGGGGGAAATGTCCAGCAGCGATGATCTTCTGCCAGCAGAGGAAGTGGACTTATGAAGGCAGGAGTGCTTTGCTTGGAGGATGGCTGTTACACAACACCTACCTGCCCCTGTCTCTTCCTTCCATCTGCCAGGCCCTGACTCAGAGTTTCACGGATGTAGTGACCACTACGCCCCGCTGCAACCACACTGCTCTCTTCCTCCATACCACGCAGAGCTTTTCCTTAGCTGGTCTCCATTCGGATGTATTCTATGAACTTCAAAAGGGAAAATAATCACCGGACGGTGGTGGCACACGCCTTTAATCCCAGCACTTGGGAGGCGGAGGCAAGTGGATCTCTGTGAGTTCGAGGCCAGCCTGGACTACAAGAGCTAGTTCCGGGACAGACTCTAAAGCTACAGAGAAACCCTGTCTCAAACTCCACCCCCCCCCCAAAAAAATGGAAAATAATCACAACACTCAATACACAGCTAGAAAGACATACGATGGATCCAGGGCTGGAGATGGTCAAAGTTAAGGGTACAAACAGCCTGAGTTCATGTCCCAGTATCCATGACAGGGGGTCATTACTGCCTGTAATTTCAGCTCCAAGGGATTTGATGCCCTCTTCCAGTCTCTGGGGGCACCTGCATATATACATGCAACTAAAAGTAAAATAATATTTTTACTAAATTGATTATGAAATTGAAATTGGCTATTATCACTGGAACAACCATCTATAAGTTATGTGCCAGGTACAATACCAGACATATCAAAAAATCAAGATAATAGTAATGACCATTATAACTAATGGGCAGTTATATGCTGGATTGCATGTTAGGAACTCATGAGGTGTTATTTTATGTCATTTCTCTATCGCATTGTGATTTCCATTTTATAGATGATCCATACCAAGCTGCAGGTTAAGAAGGAATCCACGCGGCAGTTCTCAGCTGACATGCCTTACAGCCAGAGTTCAAGGTCAGCTCACATAGGTGCTGTAGGTTTTGGGGGCTGGAGAAATGGCTCATGGGTCGAGTGAGCACTACTCTTACAAAGGACCTGAGTTTGGAGCCCAGGCCCCACACCAAGTGGTCTGTTACTCCAGTTCCATGGGGCACCGCACACCCCTCTGGCACACAGCACACACCCCTCTGGCACACACACCATGAGAGCTGCACTCGTGTGCATACACCCTGATACAGACACACAATTAAAAACAACTTTAAAAAATAGGGTCTTCTAGGGAAAATAATTCAAAACTTTCTAGATATCTGCTTTCATAGCCCCTGTCTTAAGATACCTATGCTTCTTGGTTGCCTTGGGTCTTTCCACAGCTCTGCGAGTCCTGAGTTATCTGATCAGAAGGCTGAGTCACAATTCCAGAATCTGAAGTCTACCGCATTGTCACTGGGAGACACCTAAAGACATGTGTGAGGCGTGAGAGACTTCTGCTCTCAGGGGTGCCTAGAGGTAAGGCTTGTGTACACAGAGAGGGGAAGCTGCCCAGCAGGAATAGCGTCAAGGCTCAAAGGAAGAAGGGGGGTAAGGAAACATTTGCTCCGGTAGCTAATGCTGGTTTTAAATACACCCACCAGTTCCACACCTTCCACCAGAACCAACAACCCTGAAAAATGTAGATTCTTTAGTGTCGTGGCTCACTAAGAAAGCATGGAAATCCCCTCCGTGTTTCAACAAAAGACAGATTGGGTGGCTGGAGAAATGGCTCTGTCAGCAAAGGGCTTGCTGCACAATCATGAGGACCTGACTTCAATGGCCCTGTAACACCAGTGCTGTAGAGGCGGGAAAAGGTGGGTCCCTGGGGCTCACTGGCCAGCCAACATCGTTTAATCAAGCCAGTTCCAGGAGCCAGCAAGAGACCCTGTCTCCTGAGACACACTGCCACAGGTTGTACTCTGGTTTCCAGCACACACAAGTGCACCTAGATCTGCACACACACACACACACACACACACACACACACACACTGGAAAAAAGAGAAATTGTAGGCACAGCTCCCAGCCTCGAGGATGGAGGATGTCCTTGTTTGAAAAGCAACTCTTAAATGATTCAGCTGCCTCTTAGTCTAAGCCATAGCAACCGCCATAAACACACTATAATTAACATTGCACACAGAGCATGGGAAACTTGGAAAATATTTCATGTAAGGTCTCTGAGGGGTCTAGGTGTTCTTCCCAGAGAATGAGGACACTGTCAAATTATTTATCTAGAGCCAGCTGTGCAATCCACCAGGTTGCAAATATCTAGAGATTTACTTCCAGAAGCAGCCATCACGGAAGAATCGCCATATCCCTGGGCTATAGACCCAGTTACCGGCCAAGATGTGTTACCCTGTGTATCCCTGGGTGACAGACCCAGTTCCAGGCCAATCATGGTACCCTGAGAAACGGCTACTCGGTGATGAGTCCAGGGAGTGCTAGCCCTCTGGATGACAACCAGCTCATGCTCCCCTAGGAATCAGGAAGAGAGAAAGGGTGTGAAAGCTTTTTACAGCCATTTCCCATCACCACAGGATGTAAGGCTGTGGCCAGTGTAACCAAGCAGGATCTGCTGGGAGGAATGACATTACTCGGCAGGCCAGTGAGATGGCTCACCAGGTAAAGGTCCTTGCTGTAAGGCTCACTTACCTGCATTTGATTCAAGAATCCTTGTAGCCGGGCGGTGGTGGCACATGCCTTTAATCCCAGCACTTGGGAGGCAGAGGCAGGCGGATCTCTGTGAGTTCGAGACCAGCCTGGTCTACAAGAGCTAGTTCCAGGACAGGCTCCAAAACCACAGAGAAACCCTGTCTCGAAAAACCAAAAAAAAAAAAAAAATCCTTGTAAAGATGGTAGGAGAGGCTGACCCCACAAAGTTGTCCTCTGATTGCCACATGATGTGTTCTCTCTCTCTCTCTCTCTCTCTCTCTCTCTCTCACACACACACACACACACACACACAAACACACAATTTTTTTTTTTAAGAAAGAAACATTACTGGAGTTAGGGTTTGGGCCTGGGCCCTGGCAACTCTAACAAACAAGCAATGGCAATTAAAGACACAAACACTCGTGACAACTAGGCAAGGGAGATGTATTCAATATGGCCAGAGAAGCCTAGAGACCTTTCCCACCCAAGGCCTTCTGCAGATTTAGAGGGCAAGAGCACATAGAACGAAACAGTCCTGGCCAATGGATGCTCCTGCCCACTATTAACCCCATCCTAGTCTCAGCTCCAGTCTCTGTCACAAGGTGGCCTGACAAGTTGTCAGAAATGTGTGACATCTCTTCCCAGAAGACACATTCCTCCTTGGGCTGGCCAAGGTTTTGCCCTTTCTCTTCTCCTGCGTGAAATCCTGGGGAAATTTCAGTTTCTTGGGGTTCTTTGTTTTGGTAACTTGAAAGCCAGTGGGACGGACACTCGTGTCTTCAGACACCTTCACTGCTGCGAGGAGGGTTAAGGAAACTGGCTATTAAATCCAGCTGGTCTTCCTCCGCTGGGAATCAAAGGCAGGTTGCTGCAGGCTGGTCCTCCCAGTTTCCCAGCCTTACCTAGGGAAGAACAAACAATCAAGGGCGTGTGTTAGAGACACAGAGAGATCCAGTCTCTTCTGTTCTATGCCAGCTGTCCAGCCCTAGGCATGTTGCCTGACCGTTCATATCCCAAGACAGAAATGCGCCTCATGATATGCTCTCTGGAGTGAAAGAGGCCTGGTGTAAGGAGGCTGGGCTCTCAGAGCAGGACATCCTTCTCTGACTCTTCCTCTTTGCCAATGATACCCTTTTACATCTTTGCATTTTGTTTCTTAATAAAGTCTGTTTGACTTTCAAGAAAACAAGTGTTTTAGGAGTTGTGATGGCCCATCTTCATTGTGAAGGTGACTGAATAGACGCCATGAAAACACACCTTGGGGTAGATCTGTAGGAAAGATCGCAGAGAAGCCTAACAGAGGCGGGAAGATCTACCCTGACTGTGTGGGCAGCAGCAGCCCATGGCTGGGCTCCTGGGCTGAATGAAAAGAAGAAAGTGAGCTGAGCACAGCGTCCATCTCTCTGCCTCCTGACTGTGGATGCCACGTGACCAGCTGCCTCAGCCTCCTGTTGCCATGTCTCTCCCACCATCATGGACTGTACCCCAGACTGTGGGCCAAGAAGACCCTTCTTCATTTCCTTCCTTAAGTGGCTTTTGTCAGGTATTTTGTCTCAGCTCTGAGAGATGTCACTAACATAAAGGACTAGTGACCTAGCTCAGTGGTACAGTATCTCAGGTGTCCTTACGATCCCAGGCTCTGGGTTTTGTCTGCCATCATATTCTGTTATGAAGAGAGGAGAAAATTCCTATCTAATGGGGAGAAAACGGGAGGACTGGGAGTGAGACAGGGAGGAAATGGAGAAAATGATTGCTTTTGGTCAAAATATGAAAAGAGATATGACGGGGAAGGCAGTTAAAGATGGGGAGCACTGAAGAGAAAGAGCCAGAAGCTGCTTCTAGAAGGTTCTAGAAGTCAGAAGAGCAGGAAGAATGCACAGGCGTGCAAGGTCCTGGGAGCAGTTGGATTAGGTGCAAGAGCCCATGTTGGCCTATCTCCCCCTGGGCTTGGGGGTCATGTGCCTGCCTCCCTCAGCAAATTCTTACTCAGTAGCTCCTGTTGAATACCTTCTGTGCTGGCCACTGTTCTCAGAGCCACACAAGTCCCTGCTTTTTCCCAAGCTTGTCATCCAGAGGCGGGTGGGGAAGAAAATGCCAGAAAAATGAGAATTCCCCCTACAGATTGGCATTCTCAGGGTATATACCTTACTTCAACATAGACAGGGGATTCTGTGCATTTTGAGCGTGTGTGTGTGTGTGTGCGTTCACACAACTGTAGAGGTCAGCTCTCAGGTCAGATGTCATTCATTCTGTGGGAGTCCTCTATCTAGGTTTTTTTTTTTTTTTTGGTTTTTTGAGACAAGGTTTCTCTGTAGCTTTGGTGCCTGTCCCAGAACTAGCTCTTGTAGACCAGGCTGGTCTCGAACTCGCAGAGATCCAC
The DNA here is from genome assembly GCA_025134845.1 of Neodon shergylaensis. Lineage (NCBI taxonomy): Eukaryota > Metazoa > Chordata > Mammalia > Rodentia > Cricetidae > Neodon > Neodon shergylaensis. Next base: position 14,780,355 of record JABTXL010021306.1, read on the forward strand.
CTGCCTCTGCCTCCCTAGTGCTGGGATTAAAGGCGTGCGCCACCACCCAGCTCTCTATCTAGGTTTTTAAGACAAGGTTTCTCATTGCCGGGACCCTCACCAATTAGGCTAGTCTGGCTGGCTATTGTGTTCACTTCCCCAGCACGAGATCACGGATCACATTTGTGTACCACCACACCTGGTTTTTACCCGGACTCTGGGGCTCAAGCTCAGATCTCCCCACGCTTGTGCAGCGAACACTTTGCTGGCTGAGCCGCCTCTTCAAGCCAATGCTTGTCTTTACGCTCTGCAGTAGAGCCTTAGGGTGAGGCAAGCAGAGAGTTTAGGAAAATCACAAATTTGGACAAGAAAAATTTACAACTTAATTTTCACTACCCTCCAATTTCTTTCCATGAATGCAGACAACCGGAGAACCTTCTGTGATATTTGTGGCCAGTAGAAACTACAGGTATTTTCATTCACACAGCAACTGCTGCCAGCTATTTTTAATATTTATGTTTGCCTGAGTTCCAAATGCACGACAATCTGCAGCCAGTATTAAAATTCGCTGCATTAATAAAGAAGCAAATCTACTACAATCTCATGACATCATGGTGTAGTTGTGTTTCAAAATCTTGATAACTATATCCTAATATAATTTCTTTCCTCCTCTAGATTCTTTTTAATGTATGAAACTTATTCTGAGAATAAGTCTGTGGTTTTACTAGGTAACCAGAGAAGTCCAAGGCACAGTAAAGATCAATAATCCTTAAACTAGGTATTGATTGGTGTTCGTTATTAAACAAAAAAAACAAAACCAAGATCTCATTTATCTCAGGACACCCTGGAACTCACTGTGTAGGCCAGGATGACTGTGAACGTCTGGTACTCCTGCATCCGGTAGGCTGAGATCGCAGGCAGGTATGCGCCATCAAACCTTGTTCATGGGGCACCAGGGACCAAACAGGGGCTTTAGGAATGCCGGAAAACACTTTGCTGACTAAGCCACACCCTCAAGCTCTGCTAGTTTGATTCCTGTCATGGAATCTCGGGCTGATTACAGTGCTAGCTAACCACTCCTGCCTAATCAGCCCACAGAATAGTTCAGCTGTACCTAGTCCCTCGGTTCACCAAAATCGCACATGAGAACACAGTGTGTGATTGCAGGGCTGATTGTGCATCACAGACAATACATTAGCCCTGCCAAGCATACTCCCAGAAGTGGCAAACACAGCCCTTACCTCTTGCTGTATTGAGAATTTTAAAGTTTTTTGAGACAAGGTGTCATTGTTTTATCACTGCTGACCTTGAACCTGTGATCCTCCTGCCTCTGCCTCCCAAGGTCTAGGATTGCACACACATGACACCATGCTAGTAGCATGTAACAAATCCCCAAAAGCCTTCCCGCTCCTTGAAGGCAGGGAGGAGAGAGTCCTCCTAGCTGAGAGTCTAAAGAAAGATGACGGTTGTATTGAGCAATGAACAGGAACCAGGCAGTTAACTGACCATCACCTGACAGTCAGCTTAAAGGATCACCAGTTCCTGGGAGGAAGCTGAAACTCAAGTGGTACGATGACCTCACCTAAGGTGACAACCAAGAATTCCAGCACCCAGACTCAACGTCTAGGTTGGGAACAGCTGACAACAGCCCCGCCCCTCCCTGTGCCTCACTTCATTCCTGTACGTAGCGTGATTTTACCTACTGAGCCATTTGACAGGAATTCACTATTTCTCTGTAGTTTAATAATAAGCAATATTTTCTCGATATTAAATCCCAATTATATTTAAGAAGTGTCAAATCTGGCTTTGGGAACGCTTATTAATTAAGTCAGTACTTTGAAGATGTCTCAGTTTGCAAAGTGCTTGCCACACAGGCATAAGGACTGAAGTTGGATCCCCAGCACACAGGTTGTTTAAAAAGCCCAGCATAACGGTCGTACACAGCAATAATCCCGCTGCTGGAGAGGAAGAGACAGGCAGCTTCATGGGCTCACCGGCCAGCCAGCCTAACTTCGTTGTCAAGGTCCAGGCCACTGAGAGAGTCTCAAAAACAAACCCCAAATGTGAACAGGGCCTAAAGAATGCCAAGCAAGGTTGTCCTTTAGCCTCCACATACACATAAATGCTCCCGCACACAGGTATTTACGCCTGAGCACACCTATATACATCCATGATTCTGCAGAATATGAAGGCAGATGATCTCACTGGGTTCAGACTATATTTGATTTAAAGGGAACACATTGAAGGACAGGATTCCATCTTGGGTACACGGATTTAGAATCTCTAGGACTTGAACTGGAATGCGTGTCTCTATCAGGATCCACACCGAATTTTGGGGCCTCTGATGTCCTTTGAGGCCTCCTGCAAGGTCTCTGCTTTGGGAAAATGAGAACTTTTGAGATAACCAGAGGGAGAGACGGGAGCCTCCTAGTGCCCCAGAGTTCTGGCGGGGGACAGTGTAGTTCCAAACCTACCACTGAGTTGCATTCCCCTCTGGCCAAAAAGACTTGTGCTTCAGAGCTTATGCAAGTGGATGGAGGATGAATTCATCATGTGCAGAAAGGGAAAGAAACACAGAGGAGAAACAGGAGCAAGACGGTAGGGCAGGCACCAAAGAACAACATTTGACTATCTGTCACACTGCAGCAGGAACGAAGACAAGAGATGCTCTTGAAGCCAAGTAGCTCAGGGGCTAGATACAGAGGGCTAGAGAGAGGGCTCAGTGGCTAAGAGTGCTTGCTGTGTAATCATGAGGACACCAATTTGGATATCATTACCTACTTAATGAGGCCAGCAATCTACCCACACAGGCAACCCCAGATCTGAGGTGAGCAGAGGCAGGAGGATCGCTGGGACTTCATAGCTTCCAGTGTAGTCAAGAAAACATGAAAAAAACCCAAAGTTCAGAAAGAGACCCTGCCTCTCACCCCCACTCATCCCCTTGTTATTTAAAAGAAGCTATCTTGCCGTAGACAGTTGCATCTAGTCCTGTGTGTCCTAAAGCTAGCATAAAAACAGCCAACCCTGGGTTCCGGGCCCTAGAACATTCTTTGCTTCCATTTCCAGACACTGACTTTGTGTCATTCAGTCTGCTGCACAGCTGCCCCTCTTCAGAGACCTTCCCTGGCCACCTCTCTCCCAGCACACCCTGGATTACAGACTATCTTCTTTGTCTTGCCATTCAGCACTGAGGGCTCTCTGAAACTATCTTCTTTCTCCCTCAGCTAAGGCATTTCCTGCTTCCATCTCCACTGCTGCTAGAGTTCCTTAAGGGTAGTGTGTAGGGAGGGGAGGAAGCCCCGTGTGAGTGCACACTGTTAACATGGACACAGCCATGAAATGGAGCCTGATAACTCAGACCCATTCAAATGGCAAAGCCTTCCTCAACAGAAATCAGGAGAATGGCAGAGCCACCCCCTGGTCCATGTATGAGTGTTTACAGATGATGAAGTAGTGTGTGCCAACACCAGCACCTGCAGCTTCCTCCTCCCAGATGATGGCAACCTAAGGCTGCTCCCCTGCAGAGGCATCCTAGCAAGGTTAGCCAACCCCTCCTCCTTAACTGCTTAGAGTAAATGTCCTGAGTTTCTGGGGTTCATAGCGGGTGCCTCCACCAGAGGGAGCACACAGCTGTCTTCATTCCCGTGTCACCCCAGCCAGATTTCCAGGACCAAGCAGTACAGGATGTGGTGGTTCTAGTGACCTTAATTTATTTGTTTGTTTGCTTGTTTACTGTGTAGCAGGGGACATGTATGTCAAGAGCACATGTCAAGGTCAGAGGAACATCTCGCAGGGTCAGATCTCTCCTTCTACCTTGTAAGTCCTGGAAACCAAACTCAGGTCTTCTAGCTTGATGGCAAATGCCTCAGTCCGCCACCCCATCATTGAACACAGCCATTCTTCAACAGGGCTATTAGGACTGTTATGAAAACCCCTCCTTACCATCAAGGAGGATATGGCCACCCACCCAGTTCAGGAAGGGAGGCAGACAGGGTGAAAAACAACCCAGTCTGCTTCACTATTGACCAGGTATGGGTGATAATAGAAGGGGCAGGGGGCAGAGGGACACAGAGAAAGGCCCTAGAGGGAGCTCAATAAAAGAAGGAAAATAAGACCATCTTTAGACAAGCCAACAGCAAACCAAACAGCCTCAGACTAGGGCTGCAGGCTGGGGCAAGCCCCAATTAGAGGCACCTTGTCTCTATCTCAAAGGAAATCTCTCTTTACAGAAGAGTGGCTTGGTCATGGCGTAAGAGCAAATGTTTCCTGAGCCCAGGTACTTACCAAACACCTTCTGTATAATCCTCCCCAACATCTCTTTCCTTCCCGTGGTCTGATCATGGGAACTTCTTGTTCTCATCCCTCTTTGTCTAGTTTTGTTCAGACATGACAGTTCAGAGGATCCCAGGAGGGACACCCAACAGTAGCCGACCAGCTCCTCTACCTCCAGGGTTTCTACCTTCCTGAAAACGTTCTCCTACCTGGTTTCTATAGCTACAACTCCTCTCTCTCCTACCCCACCCTCTCCCATGGAGCTTCCTGTCGTATGATGAATGCTTCTTTTATCTTTCTTTGGGGATCATCACTAATTTTATATTTAAAACAATATAGCTGGGTGGCCAGGCAAAGGGACTTGGTGTGTTTGCTTGAGACATGGGCTCATGTATCCAAGGCTGCCTTCAAATATGTAGCCAAAGAATTCTGATCTCCTGACCCCACCTCCACGGAGCTAGAATTGGAAGTGTGGGCTACCTGGCCTGGTATATGTGGTACTGGGGATGAACCCCAAGGCCTCATGTGTGCTAGGTAAGCACTCTACCAACTGAGCTGCATATACCAGCCTAAGACCCATGGTTTGAACCCAGGTGCTACAAGAAATAGGTACTTGACAATGGGAAACTTAACCTGTGTGTATGTGTGTACACAAATGTGTTCATATGTGTACATGTATATATATATATGTGTGTGTGTGTAAATATACATGTGTATATATGTGTATTTGTTTGTTGTGATGTATGTGATGTGGGATGTCCTTCTGTATGCTGTGAATATATCTTATTACCATTGGTTAATTAAAAAAAAAACCTGATTTGGCCAATAGTCAGTCAAAACAGAGCCAGGCATGAAATCCAAGCAGAGAGACAGGGGAAAGAAAGGAGGAGTCAAGGAGGTGCCAGTAGCATCAGAGAAGCAAGATGTGAGGTAACAAGTCATGAGCCTCATGGTAAAATATAGAATAATAGAAATGGATTAATTTAAGCTGTAATAGCTAGTTAATAATAAGCCTGGGCTAATAGGCCAAACAATTTGTAATTAATATTAAGCCTCTGAGTGACTATTCAGGAACTGGCAGGCGGGAGAGAAACTTTCAGTTACATGTGTTTATGTATGTATGTATGTAAGTGTATGTGTGTATGTGTGTTTCTTAGAGATGAAATGGAACTTGTCCTAGAATTAGGGTAAATTGCTCTTATAATTTTTGGTTGTGAGCCTAGACTTTAATGGCTGAGCTATCTCTCTAGTCCAGTAAATTATTCTCAAAGGGTGATCAGAATCCTTGACTTCAGAAGGACTGACCAGTAGGAAACTCTGGTGCTGAAGTTCGTACCACACACCATTCTGCCCCGGGACAACTTCAGCCCCAAATGCATTCCATCCCCTTCTGGTCTCAGCTCACTTAAAATGTTAAGTGAACCAAGGGAGAAAATCTAGGCTTGTCTTCTCTTCAGGAGAAAAGGAGAGAGAGAGAGCCAGTGTTTCAATTACCCACCAAGCCAATGTAATGCAAGAAATCTACAGGGCCTTCTGTTGCTGCTATAACAAGTGGCCACCTGTTTTGAGGCTTAGAATTAACACATGTTTTCCTCTCTCACACACACACAGCTCTGGAAACCAGAGATACACAATCCGTCTCAGTGGGCTACAGTTAATACCTGGGCAAGGCTGAATTGCTGTTGACTACAGCCGATTTATATAACTTCAGGGAGCCACGGAGTAACTATCTGATCTCCTTTGCTCTCTGTAAGAGCACCTGGCCAAGGAGGGATTTCCCAGTGAATATGCAGGTCTTAAGCGTACTCAAATAAAAGGGATTTGTACATACAGGCTGTGTCTTTTAACAAGGTGAGGGCAGATGGGCAATAGACTGTGGCATAGCACAGGAACAATTTGTGCTGGGCCTCGTTTAGGCAAATAAAAATAAAAGCAAGGGAGAAGAAGGCACTGGGGATATAGCTGGGTTGGTAGAGAGGTTGCCTAGTGTACAAGAGGTCCTGGGTTTGACACCTAACACCACGCAAACCAGATGGTGGCACATGCCTGCAAACCCAGCACTTGAGAGGTAGAAGTAAGAGAATCAGCAGTTCAAGGTCAACCTGGAATAGGTGAGACCCATCTAAAAATAAAAGTTAGAAGAAAAGTGGGTATAGGCACAGATAAGGGAGTGCTCAGAAAGCAGGTGGCCTCTGAGCTGTATTTTGAAGGATAAAGGTTCATTCCCAACAGGTGCACAAGATGAAAGTGACTTCAAGTTCCTCAATAAATGATTAATAATTTAATCTAGACCACAGCTAAATTCCAGAAAAGCAAGAATTTAAATCCAGGCAGAATTGCTCGTTTAGTCAACCGTTTAGAAACCTTGACCTGCTTTGGCACTTAAAGAGGGCGCGAACAAACCATTGGACCTGTGTCTAAAGCCAGCTGCATTCTGGCCTAGAAATCGTGGTGAATTCGCAGAACCCATTTGCTTAAAAACATATCAGAAGGGATATGGAATTGCTGGCAGAAAAAAATTGTTATAATTTTGTAGAGACAGTACAGTAACTGAATTCACCCATCAGCCTGTCGCCCAAGGCTCGGTAGTTGGTTTTTAATCTTACACTGTAATATAGAACTGCAGGGTGGCGTGAAACGTGAAGAAGAGGGGGAGGGTGGTGATTAACACAAGTACAAGATGGAAAGGGGGCAAGTGGGGGAGCGGCCCGTGAAGTTCCAGCTGGCTAGCCGTGATGGATCATGGCTCCATGTGCAGCTAGAATGGTGGGCAGTGGAGTGGGTTGGGTGGTATGGGGGGTGCCCACCTCACTCCCTCAACATTCCTTTTCCATGGCTTCTAGAGAGGGCTCGGCACCAAGCACCAAGCAATAAGTCAATCCTGGGAGCTCAAAACGTGCAAAGATTTATGTTTATCTCTCTCTCTCTCTTTTTTTTTCTTCAAATATACTCGCATGAATATTGTAGACCAGGTTCTGTGTGAGCTTGCTGTGCGCGGCAGCACCTTTAGGTGGCTCCCATTGGAGCAACAGCCAGTGGGCATTACTTTTTCTTTGGATGCAGTCCGGGAGATCCTGGCTTCCTTTCATAGCTGGATTTAATGTTCCCATGCCAGCACACTAGCCCCTACCTCCAGCAGTTTACCAGTATATGTATCCCTTATCGGAAAGAGAGAGTCATGTGTGTTGTGGTGTATATGCACATGTGAATGCAGGTAGAAGCCAGGGGAGGATATTGAGTGTCCTGCTCTCTACCTTATTAAGATTAAAACAATCTCTAACAGAACCTAAAGATAGACTGGCATCCTCCTGCCTCCACCCCGCACAGTGCCAGGCTTCCTAGCCCACAGGCCACTCCCATCCCTTTCTGAGTCTGCCGGGACTCCGGTCCTCAAGCTTGTACAGTAAGTGCTCTTACCCACTTAGTCATCTGCCCTTTTGAAATTAAACACCTTCAATTAAAATTTAAACTAAAAATTGAGGTTGTGTCTAAAGGAGCCAAAACTGACCTTGAGCTTCTGAGTCTCCTGCCTCTGCCTTGAAAGTGCTGGGATTACAGGTGTGCACCCCCCCATCCCAGTGAAATGTGGTATTGGGGATTGAACCCAGGGCTTCACGAATGCTGGGCAGTCACTTCACAATCTGAGCTACATCCTCAGCCCCTCCTTTTTTTTATTGAGAAAAAGAAAAAAGTTTCCGCCTCCCCCCAGCCTCCCATTTCCCTCCCCCTCCCCCCACTCCTCTCACCCTCCCTCTCCAGTCCAAAGAGTAGTCAGGGTTCCCGTCCCTGTGGAAAGTCCAAGGTCCTCCCCCCTCCGTCCATGTCTAGGAAGGTGAACATCCATACTGTCTAGGCTCCCACAAAGCCCAAACTTGAAGTAGGATCAAAACCCAGGACCATTGTCCTTGGCTTCTCATCAGCCCCCATTGTTCGCCATGATCAGAGAGTCCGGTTTTATCCCATGCTTCTTCCGTCACAGTCCAGCTGGCCTTGATGAGCTCCCAATAGATCAGCCACACTGTCTCAGTGGTTGGGTGCACCCCTCGTGGTCCTGACTTCCTTGCTCATGTTCTCCCTCCTTCCGCTCCTCATTGGGAACTTGGGAGCTCAGTCCGGTGCTCCTGTGTGGGTCTCTGTGACAAGACCTTTAAGGCATTGAAGAAAGAAATTGAAGAGAATACAAGAAAATGGAAGGACATCCCTTGCTCTTGGATTGGGAGGATCAACATAGTAAAAATGGCAATTCTACCAAAGGCAATTTATAGATTCAATGCAATCCCCATCAAGATCCCAGCAAAATTCTTCACAGATCTTGAAAGGACAATAATTAACTTTATATGGAAAAACAAAAAACCCAGGATAGCTAAAACAATCCTATACAATAAAGGATCTTCTGGAGGCATTACCATCCCTGACTTCAAACTCTATTACAGAGCTACAGTAATGAAAACAGTGTGGTACTGGCATAAAAACAGAGAAGTCGATCAATGGAATCGCATAGAAGACCCAAATTTTAACCCACAAACCTATGATCACCTCATTTTCGATAAAGGAGCTAAAAGTATACAATGGAGGAAAGAAAGCATCTTCAACAAATGGTGCTGGCACAACTGGATATCAACCTGTAGAAGAATGAAAATAGACCCATATCTATCACCTTGCACAAAACTCAAGTCCAAATGGATCAAAGACCTCAATATCAGTCCGAACACACTGAACCTGATAGAAGAGAAAGTGGGAACCACCCTACAACAAATGGGCACAGGAGATCGCTTTCTATGTATAACCCCAGCAGCACAGACATTAAGGGCAGCATTGAATAAATGGGACCTACTAAAACTGAGAAGCTTCTGTAAAGCAAAAGACACTGTCACTAAGACAAAAAGACAACCTACTGACTGGGAGAAGATCTTCACCAACCCTGCAACAGACAAAGGCCTGATCTCCAAAATTTATAGAGAACTCAGCCCCTCCTTTTTAGTTCTTTCAAATAATCTGCTAGTAAATTTTGTAGGAGACCATGGGTATGGTAACAACCCAGGGCCCAACAGACAAAACCAATGAAGTCTTCAGTCTCAAGAACTGAACTCGGCATGGTCCCGGGGCACTATAGCTGGTATGCTTTCTTTGTCTCCTCCATGTCCCCACAAGTATGGTCTGATAACCTAGATGACTGAAATTCTCAGAACCTGCTGTGCTTCTGCTAGGGAACACTGTCATTTGGACACAACACTGTGTTGTCCTTTTCAATTCTCCACGGCTGTGACCCGCACAAGGCTGAGAGCCTTTATGCTCTGTCATGGATTTGGGGAGGGATCCACAATGCCCCACCCTTCCCAAGGGTTTATTGACTATTAATGGTTGCCAAAAAAAGCATTTTCCCCAATGTTATAGCCACCCTAAAGTCCTCTCAACAAACCAAAGTTCTATTCAACACAGTTAACCTAATGACCTTTTGGGGAGGCTAACCCACAGAGTCTGGGTGAGAAATTGCTGGCAGGATGTGGGTGACCCAAAAACAGCTGTACTGGAAAGTCTGCCCAGCATGGACAATAGCTTCTGATAACTGCATAGAGAGCGCCTTTTTTCCCAAGTCTCTCCCAGCCTATACACTCCAGCCCCTCCCAGGACACAGTGGCTGTGTGCAAATAAGACAGCAAATTGCATGCCAATGGTTGAGAGGAGTGACAAGAAACTCAGGTAGGGTCCGGTGACCCTTTTCCTATGAGAAAGTGTCAACCATCCCCAGTCCCAATACTGATGAGCTCTAGTTATGGGTACTTCTGATCTCATGAAGATGGAGAATCGCACCTTACAAGAGACTCCTCCATCTTCCTTCGAGCACTCCCTTACCCTTGAGCTTGTAGGTAACCCTAATTAAACTCATTGGTTTACAAAGTAGGGAGGTACAATCGTGTGTGTGTGTGTGTGTATATATATATATATATGCGCGCGTGCGCATGCGCATTATTGCTGTCCTATCTGGGGTGAATAAATATTTGTTCACATCTCCTCAGAAAACATTTACACAACATCTGGACACTACTGAATTCTAGAAAGGTATTTTGTTGGATTTTAAATTGCCCAAATAAGCTCTACTTGATAAAACTGGCCTGACTACTTTTGCCTCTCTACATACGCTACCCCTTTACTTCCTCCACTATCCATAAACAGTAGTCCATCTTCGCCTTTTCCCCCTTAGAGTGAAGGGATAGTTTTAAACAGAGGGACTGACCCAAAAAATCATTTCAGGAATGTTAATATGTGGGATTATAAAACATGTTTCATGCCTAAATAAATGTACAACCTCATGTGTCAATCAAAAGGAACACATTTCGCCATAATGGATGCTGGGAAGCTCCAAGGGGGAAGTCTATTTCTAGCATTTTTCAGGCCTTTGATCACAGAACTGCATTGAACTGTGGCTTTTTCCTGTGGATCATGTATTCATATTTTAGGCAAATGCTTATAAAAGGAGGAGGATGGGGCTAGGGGAATGGCCCAGTCAGTAAAGTACTTCTCATACAAGCACGAAGTCCTGAGTTGAATTCCCAGCATCCATACAAAAGTGCTAGCATGGTGGAGCACACTTGTCATCCACATTCTGAGTAGGTGGAGACAGGCAGATCCCTGAGGCTTGCTGGGCAACTGGTCTAGTCAAATAAGTGAGCTCCAGGTTCTACCAGAGACCCTTTCCACCAAAAAATAACAGCAGTGGACAATAGCTGAGGAGTGATAGCCAAGGACGACCTCTGGCCTACACACACACACACACACATACACACACACATACCTCATATACACAAACTCATACACATACAAAAGAAAAAGAAAGAATAGGAAACAGACTTCTGTTCATTGGCCAAAGCAGCAAACTTCTCTTTTGTCAAAGACAGTGTGCTCTCTGAGCAACAGAAACCTGCTCGGGCCAACACAGAGGCCCTTTGAGCTCTATACTAAGATCACTATGAAAGTGTAGAAGGCATAGCAGGAAAACAAAGGTCACCCATGTCCCACAGCTTAGTTAAGTGGTATCATTGAGATTCAAATCACATTGAAGCTATGTAACTACAATAAACACCTCCAGCTGATGGCCACCCACTGTCTGCAGTCTCAGTAGCAGGGTAGAAGTATGCTCTGCCTCTGAGCTTTCCCATGGGTGAGCCACCAGTGGGTGTAGATGAACATGACATACTGGTTCTACTAGCCCTCTGTGCAACTGATGGACACAGAACCATTCAACAGTAAATTGACTCTTGAAGAGTTTTTACAGAGCAAGGACAGAAAGGTCAAAATGAGGGCCTATGATTTTCTCAAGTGGCATTCCAAAAGTTGTTTCATCATCTACATCACTTATCAGCCATCTTGATATAAAGCCCAGTATGAAAAGCTGTGTTGAATTTCTCACCCATTAGAGATCTAAACAAATTCAAGAAACAGTACTCAGATAAAACCTACAAAGCCACAATTTTGAGAACCTCCAAGAGAGCTGAGGTTGCAAAGAAACTGAAGAGCCATGTGAGAGCTAGCTGTCACTATCAGCTTGACACGACCTACATGCACCTGGGAAAATAGTCCCCCTGATGGTTTGTCTAGGTCAGGTTTGCCTATGGGCATGTCTGTGGGGGTTGTCTTAAGTTAATTGACATGGGAAGACCATGTCCAGTGTGGGCAGCACCATTCCCTAGGCAGGGGATGCTAACTGTATAATAGCAGGGAAATTGAGCTGAACACAAATGCACAAGAAGTGAGAATGCACAGGCTTCTTTCTCTCTGCTCCTGACTGCGGATGTGATGTGACTAGCTGTTTGAAGTCCTGTTTTGACTTCACTTCAGTGATGGACTATGACCTGAAATTGTAAAATTAAATAAACCCCTTTTGTCTCTAAGTTACTTCTTGGCCAGGGTATTTTATTGCAGCAACAAAAATGAAATTAGAACAAATCAACATCCCCAAATATCAATTAGCAATTAGCAGTGAGAGAACCCTATACCTCCTTGGCAGCACAGAAAAACTGGTAAGTCGACCCAAAATTTTTATAGAAGCAAGAAGGGTATGAAGAGCCAAAACAATGCTGAAAATGAAAGACAAATTTAGACTCCTTATTCAACCTGGTTTTATGACTTTATTAAGCTGGCTAACAGTGTGGTGTTGTTGAAGGGTGAAGGAATAGATTAACAAAACAAAGAATCCAGAAAATTACTTACAAGGGCAGTAAATGATTTTTGTCAGGGTCATCTAAGAAACTCAAAGGGAAAAAGAGATGCAATTTCAAACCCTCTCAGGCAGTGGTTCATGGCAATCCTAATGCTGAAGCTCTTTAATAACTATAACTATAAAATTATTTTTGTTGCTGCTTCATAACTGTAATGTTGCTGCTGCTATGAATCATATTGTAACTATCTAATATGCAAATGGTGTTAGACCCTGACCTACATAAACATATAGGTGCACATGTGATCGTGTGTATACACCCATATGAACACTTGCATACATATAATGTTCCTTCACATGGCAACACACACAAGTATATAAAACTGGAGCTAAAAAAGACAATAAAATAGCTAAATAATCCAAATAAAAATTGTGAGACAGTTTCAACAATATTTCAAAAAGGAAGGTTTGTGGATGGCCTATAAACACAGTAAAAAAAAATGTTCGGCATCATTAGATTTCAGTGAAATGCAAATTAAAATATCAGTTAGATATCACTGCAAACCATCCAGAATGGATGAAATTCAAGTCATTAATATTACTATTACCAGACCCTAGCATTAATGCAAAAGCAAAGGAAACTCTCCCATATGCCTGGTGGCCATGAGAAATGTTCCTTTAGAAAACTCAGAACCTTTTTTAAAGTCAGATTCTTATTTTTATATAATATAGGTGTTCCCCTTAGGCTCATTTGTTTGAACACTTTGTCCCCAGTGGTGACGTTGTTTCAGAAGGTTCTGGAACCTCTTGGTGACAGTTAAAGGAAGTAAGTAACTGCAGGGGTAGGACTCGAAGCTTGAGGGCCGAGCCCTATTTCCTGTGCACTGTGGCTTCCTGATCCACCATATAAGAAGTCACAATATTTGCCACTGTGGAGCCACGTGCTGCCATGTTTCCAGCCCCAGATCATATGTTGCTTTGGAAAAGAGGTTCTTCTTTTGTTTCCACAGAGGATGAGAACCTGTGGATTCATTCCAGACTAATGTGGTTTGATGGACCAAGACCCCCTGAAAGGTTGCCTTGAACACCCCTCAAAAAATAATTTCACCCAATAAACAGCAGAAAGAAGTTTGGAGAGTACTATGCCCAAATTCCCAAATATTGTTTATAAATGTTTCTTTATATTTAAAGGGGAATATGCTATAGAGATTTGCATTGGTATGAATCTTGGTTTATTGATACAAACTTAAGGTCAACTTTGTTATATGTATATTTCTGCTCTTGATTAAGGTTTTGTGCACCTTATTTAAAAATGTGATGTATAATTAAGAAATATAAGCTAATACATAGTCATATGTAACAGTCAAGCTTGTAGTCATGTTAGTTAGATTTTCAAGATTACAGAGATGTATTTCAGATAGATAGGTGTTCTTCAAACATTTCAAATTCTACAGAATATGGCATTTAAAATGTTTTAAGGAGTTAGGACTTTTCATGATAAAGACATGTCTGCCCTTGGCAGCACCAATTAATTAAAAAGGAAGATGGGCATCGAAGAGGCTCCTTATGGAGTTGGTTAGCTATTTGGGCAAAAAAACTACTCTTTCCTGGACTGCCTGATGAACTAAACATGCAGGACCCACAGAGAAATGACTGCTGAACTTGCCTAAAGGTGAAATAATCCTTCAGAGTTCCTGCTTCATGAAAGAGTCTGCTAGACATTCTGCAGGACACAGAAGAAAGTGATTGACAAACTGCCACTATATGTGAAACTGTCTTTAAAATTTCCTTCTTTGGGGAAAAGTCTGCCAGACACTATGGGCCTGTAGGCTGAATATGGATGCCCCGATGGCATAGAAGAACTTTGGATGACTGTCCAGGGAGCAAGATGTCTCTGTCATTTCTAGAGTTCTGGAAGTTGCTTACAATGTACTAGGTAATATTATATTATTCTAGATTCTTTGATGAACTTAAAGAATAGATAGTAATAATATACTTTTCCTTAGTTATGATAAAAGATAAAGCAGGTATAAATATTGTAACTGTAATTCTTGCTTGACAACTATTGTTATATGTAATTTTACTATGCTAAAGTTAAAGCCTTCCTTTTTATTTAAACAGAAAAGGGGAGGTGATGTGGGATTTCCCTCTGTATGCTGTGATGAACATTGATAAGTAAAGGAACTGCTTTGGGCCTATAGCAGAGCTACAGGGAAACAACTAGGCAGAGCAAACTAAACTGAATGCTGGGGAAAGAAGGTAGAGTCAGAGAGAAGCCACATAGCCCCGCTCAAGACAGATGCCAGAACTTTGGCTGGTAAGCCACAGTCACATGGTGATACACAGATTAATAAAAATGGGTTATATTAATATGTAAGAGTTAACCAATAAAAAGCTAGAGCTAATGAGACAACCAGTGATTTAATTAATACAGTTTCTGTGTGGTTATTTCGGGGATATGCAGCCGGGAATAAAGTAGCAGCCTCCCTCCAACAGCTAGATTCATGTAATGTATTACCCAAGTCTTCACAGAGGAGGATGGTAACTATATGCAAATGAGAATTTAAGAATTCATGAAGTGATCTTTGTGTTATCTTGTAAGTTGTCAAAAGGGCAGTATTCTTACAAAACTAAGTAGTTTGTCATAATTAAAATGACAATAGGCAGTTTGTCAGAAATAATATAAAATGGCATTCTCCTAGGCCATGAAAACTACCAGTGTTGAAAATTCATGTTTGCTGAGAAGCCGAGTTTGCAAAAAGATATTATTCTTCAGTTCTAGTGGCTTTGCCTCTCACATAGCTTGGGGGAATGTGTGTCACTATTTGATGGCAATATCCTTAAAGTATCTACTGTGGGGTATCTAACAAGGCTGTCCACACATAGAGTAGACAGACCCATTCCACAAAGAGGAAGATAAAAATATTATTGGAAACAACTTCTCTTTTCTACCTAAAAGTAAAGGATGCTGCCATTTATAAAAAAAAAAATGTGTAGCTTAATGGCTTCAGTTTTTAATTATAAATGATGGGAGATACCACTATTTTTAAAAGATCCTATTTTCTGGATATGAGTGTTTTTCCCACGTGTATGTAAGTGCATAATGTACATGTCTGGTGCCCTCAGAGGAAAGAAGGTGTCCGATTCCCTGGAACTGAAGGCCCAGTTGGTTGAGAGCCACCATGTGGATGTTGGGAACCTAATCCAGTTCATTTACAAGAGCAACAAGTGCTCTTACATGCTGATCCCTCCTCCAGCCCCCCTTTTAAAAGCATAATTAAATACCATATGGGATAGAAGCAGCATTCTTTATAAAATAGAGTTTACAGCTTACTGGATGAAGTGTTTGCTGAGTATAAACAAAGCCCTGGGTCCTTTCCCAAGAACATGTAAACCAGATGTGCTGGTATATGCCTGTAATCTCAGCACTCATAGCTGAAGTTAGGAAGATCAGAAGTTCAAGGCCACCCACAGCAAATTCACAAATCTATGTAGCCTGGGACACAAGAGACTCTGTCTCAAAAGGGCCCTGTTTTCTAGGACTGTTTAAAGTTCCCAGAAATACTGCCCACATCAGCATTCCCCATCACAGTGGAAAGCTTGTGATAGTCACTGACTGAAGAGGAATGCAAATAAAGTAATCCCACACTAGCTCTGAACAGGGTATGGGAAGCCATGTAGCCGCTGGAGGAGAAAGACACAAGCCGCCAGTTGGAACCTTACCAGTAAACCACTAGCCTCGTGGGTAAAATATAAAATAATAGAAATGGGTTAATTTAAGATGTAAGACCTAGCTAGAAATACGCTTAAGCTATTGGCCAAACAGTATTGCAAATAGTATAGTTTCTGTGTGGTTATTTCAGGTCTGGGCAGCCGGGAATGAACAAGCAGCCTCCGCCTACAACTGACTCATCCAAACCCCTCAAAGTCCTCAGTTTACCTTCTTGGTGGTGCACACGGTGTGGATTAGAACATGGGTCTGAAGATGTGACTCTGCCCTCACAGCATCTCACTAAGTTGGCTACTTTTCATGTGGATGTGATAAAAGAAATAAAAACCCTGAAAAAAGCAACCTAAAGAGGAAGGGTTTGCTTTTTCACAGCTTGAGGGTGCGGTCCATCATGGCAGTGAAGGCGGGACTCCAGGGATGTGAGGCGGCAACCACAGTCAGGAAGCAGAGAGATGGGCGCTGTGCTCAGCTCACCTTCATGGAAAGGTGCCACCCACTTTGTGTCTATCTTCAGTTACCCAATCTAGAAACTTCCACATGGAATACCCAGAGATTTACTTTCTAGGTAACTCTAGAGCTGTTGATTGCCAATCAGTTTGAATCACTACCTGTTCACCCCTCTGTGACCCAGGGAAATTGCAGGCCATAGTTCTTCCTGATTTATAAGATGCCGTGTGCTACAGTTCTCCAGCACACGGCTTCTCAGTTTGCTTCTCTTTCCATGACTCCACAGTGCATGCCTGTTCTGCGCTGGCCGATATTCTACTGTCTGAACATGGTAGAGCACCTGTATTCACCTCCAGATAGTTATTCTTGTTGCTTCTAAGTTTGGACGATTATGACTCAAGTTCCTATAAACATATGCAGGCAGGTTTTGTGCGGCAAGTTCTCAGCTCCTTTGATCAAATGCCAAGGAGATAAATTACATGGTAAGAGTTTTGTAAGGGATCACCGAACCATCTTCCAAAGAGACTGTTCTATTGTGTATCCCTGCAAGAGATGAGCAGTGGTTCTTCTTCATCCCAACTTATTCATCCAAAATTGAGCCAGACGGGTGCAATGCTACTAGGTATACAGTGGTGTCTCATTATTGTCCTAATTTATGTTTCCTGGTAACTTATCACATTGATCTCTTTACATGCTTGTTTGACTGCTAAGTGTGTGTGTGTTTTGACTTGCTTTTTTTTTCCTTTGGTTGTTCTGATTTTTGTTTTATTTTCAGTGAAGTGTCTGATAGTATCTTGAACCTTTCTTTTTCTTTTCTTTCCTTCTTGCTTGCTTCCTTTCTGCCTGATTGTCTTTACTGATTTATTTATTTGTGTGTTTATGTTGTGGTTCTGGAGCTCAGACCCAGGAATCCCCACTTGTTAGGCAACTGTTCCAACACTGAACTGTATGCATTAAGCATGTTCCTACCTCAGCTGTCCTCAGCCCCCGGAAGCTGGGATGACAGATGCCTGCTATCACATCTGGCTCTTGTTCACCAGTTTTTAATCAGTTTGATCACATCCTTATTGCCATGTTTCAAGGTTTTTATGGGTTTTAGATAACAGCTCTTTCAGATAGGTTTCACACATGCTTCCCCACTGTAAGAACACTCCAGCAGTTAACTTCTGCCAGCCAGTTCTTGCACCACTTTAATAAGCCCAAATTACAAGTTTGTCTACTATCCTGTTCACATAACTAGGCTTCATCATGCTTAACTTATCTTCCTTTAAAAATGTTTTTAATTGTCCGCTATGTTCAGCAAGTCCGGTTTTATCCCATGCTTTTTCAGACCCAGGCCAGCTGGCCTTGGTGAGTTCCCGATAGAACATCCCCATTGTCTCAGTGTGTGGGTGCACCCTTCGCGGTCCTGAGTTCGTTGCAATGAGGACTACTGAGAACTCAAGAACAATGGCAATGGGTTTTTGATCCTACTGCACGTACTGGCTTTGTGGGAGCCTAGGCAGTTTGGATGCTCACCTTACTAGACCTGGATGGAGGTGGGTGGTCCTTGGACTTCCCACAGGGCAGGGAACCCTGATTGCTCTTCGGGCTGATGAGGGAGGGGGACTTAATTGGGGGAGGGGGAGGGAAATGGGAGGTGGTGGCGGGGAGGAGGCAGAAATCTTTAATAAATTAATTAATTAATTAATTAAGAAAGTTTTTAATTTTTTGAGAACTTGATAGAATGTATTTTTATTTTTGTAATCTCCCACTCCTCCCCCAACTTCTCCCAGATCCACCCCTACCTCCTCTCCCATCCCCAGACTTCATGTCCTTTTTTAAAATAGCCCACTAAGTCCCATTTGGATAACAGCCAATTCTAAAGACAAGATATAATCCCACAGTTGAGCAGTGCAGCCTTTCATGGCAAGAAAAACCATAAATTTTTAGAAGAAATTCTATCTCTGGAGACATATCTCTGCAGTTAAGAGTACTTTGTGCTTTATCAGACCCAGGCAAAAAGCCTGGGATAAAACCAGACTCGCTGAACATAGCGAACAATGAGGACTACTGAGAACTCAAGAACAATGGCAATGGGTTTTGATCCTACTGCACGTACTGGCTTTGGGGGAGCCTAGGCAGTTTGGATGCTCACCTTACTAGACCTGGATGGAGGTGGGTGGTCCTTGGACTTCCCACAGGGCAGGGAACCCTGATTGCTCTTTGGGCTGACAAGGGAGGGGGACATGATTGGGGGAGGGGGAGGGAAATGGGAGGCGGTGGTGGGGAAGAGACAGAAATCTTTAATAAATAAATAAACAAATAAATTTAAAAAAAAAGAGTACTTTGCTGTACTTTCAGAGGGCCCTGGTTTGATTCCCAGCACCCTCATGGGTTGGTTCACAACCACCTATAACCCCAATTCCAGGGCATCTAGGAAGCATCTTTGATCTCTTCTGGCACACATGACATATACTCACACGGACACACACATACATAAAAATAATCCTTTAAAGAAGAAGTCCTGTTGCCTTAAAAATTATCCCAATCATCAATTCTATAAGGTTTGGGGGCCAAACAAGTTTAATCTTATTCTGTCACCAAACTCAAAGGTTTGTTTCCCCTTGAGCTGATATAAATCTACTATTTTGTTCTAAGTATTAATTTTCAAAAGATTACAAATGACGGTAACATTTCCTTCTGGACAGATGTGAAAAAAATGATTTCTGTCAATTTCCAGTTTTCTTATTTGCAAACTTTCTCGTGTGCTTTCTTTAAACAACTCCATTTCATCCAAATGGGAGCTGCTCCCGCCAGCTCCATCCTCAGCCCCTCACGAGCACGTGTTCTTTTGTGCAGCCAGCTCAACCACCTGGCACTGAATATTTTATTTACGTCAAGGGAATCCCTGGCGACTGGCATTCATTCTTTCTGCTCCACATCTGGCTTAGCTGTGGTCTTTGAATATTTGTGTTTCATCTCCTATCTGACATTTCATAATGAAAAAAGAAACGTGTGGGGGACAAACAAGGGAAAGAGATGTGGCCATGGTGGGGCGTGGTGGGCCAGCACTGGTGAGGTCCTTGAGCTTCTCTAAAGGAAGAAACCATAGCATACAGATCTATTACAAAGGGGGGTATATTAGATTGGCTTATTGTATTGTTACAGGCTGCGGAATCTAACATTGGATATCTGTACACTGGGGGGGATCAGAACTGCCTAGTCCACAGGCTGGGTACCCCGAAGTCTTAACCTTTCATTAAGGTCAGGATTCTTGGGGAACCGCTGGTTTTTGGCCCATGTGATGAAGCACGATTAATAAAAACTCAGAGAGAGAAATTGGGGTTCAACCTGAAGATCCAAAAAGCAAAACAGCCAGGCACTGGCTCTTACTTCGACCTCAATCTGAAATGGGAATCCTATCCAAGAATCTCAGAATGAGAGCTGTCTCCTTCCCTTTTCATAATCTTCTCTAGGGCTAGAATTAAAGGCGTGTACCACTACCATCTGGTTTTTATGACAAACTAGGGTGTCTACTGGGATTAAAGTTGTGTGTTATTGCTGCCTGGTCTATAAAAGCTGACCAGTGTGGCTGTTTTACTTTTCTGATCCTCAGGCAAGTTTATTTATTAAAATACAAGTGAAATGCCACTAAACTGTGATATTTGGGTTCTGATATCTGTAACATGAATTCTAATTGGTATTAATAATAAAAATCCAGAGTCAGATATAGGGGATAATGCTGGAAGATCAAAGAAGCAGAGTGGCCAGCCACTAGAGAGTTCTTACCAGTGTTCAGATCAAAACGGGTGACCCTGTCCTCAGGCTGCACCCTCAGACTGCATCTTCAGACTGACCACCGCTTCAGATTGCATTCAGCTTCTGTCTCCATCTCCCTAGAGCTGGGATTGAAGGCATGTGGTCCCAAGTGCTGGGATCACCTTCCAGTAAGCTCTGTTTCTCTTTTAGACTGGATCAATTTTGTGTAGCTTAGGCTGATCTTGAACTAACAAGAGATCCATCTGTTCCCCAAGTGCCAGGATTAAAGGTGTTTGCCACCACTTCCTGGTCTCTAGTGGTTTAGCTCTGCACTCTGATCTTCAGGCAATGTTTATTTGTTAAAATGCGACCAAAATATCACTACATATATCACCGAAGGAACAAGCATCAGGAACAATGGAGTAGGTGCATTCACCAGCAAGATGTGAAGGCAATAAGACAAAAAGCAAAACTTTTCTGTGAGCCTCCTTGTACCTGGTTGCCCCTGGAAACTATCACCCACATTTAGGGTGGATCCTCCTCCTTTAGATAAGGTGATCAAGAAAGACTCACAGGTGTGTCCAGCAGCTTCTCTCTTAGTTGATTTTAGATCCAGTCAGGTTGATAAGCAAGATTATCCCTCATATGTGGTGTTTAATAAAAAATGAATTGGAAAACAGGAGCCCTCCCCTCCCTGTTTGAGACAATATCTTACAGTCCAGGCTGGCCTTCAACTAACCATGTGACCAAGATGGCTTTGGACCCCTGATCCTCTTGCCTCTACTTCTCAAGTGTTGAGATTATAGGTATGCACCACCACACTCCTTGTTAAGTCAGGAACTTGAATCTTTTAAAAATAAAAACACAACAAGGGTTTTATTGATTTTCAGAGACATATCCACCTACAAACATCACTGATCTTGACCTTCAGAACTCCCATTCGGGAAAGAAAAAGTTGACTGAACACAGCTCAGTGATGCCATGAAACTCAAACTGATGACCAAGTCAGCCAGGACTAAGTGGCTTCTCAGTGACCAACAAGTGGGCAGCCTATACACTGTGGATACCCTGAACTGGGAAATAACATGTGTCCCAGACAGGATGGCATTTCATAATACTCCAGAAGAAGGTGTACAAATTGGAACTTGTAATACGCCTGTATTCATGTGTAAACAAATGCATATGAATGGAGGAAAGAGAGGACAGCCCTTGGTGTCAATTCCTCAGGAGTATCCACCTTACTTTTCTATTTATTTTTATTTATGGGTATGAGTGTGTGAGTGTCAGGGAGTCGGGGGTGCACATGACTGTAGGTCCTAATGGAGGTCAGAAGTATGTTTGATCTTCCTGGTGATGGAGAGCTGCCTGTGTGGGTGCTGGGAACTGAACTCCAGTGGTCTGGACCAGCAGTAAGTTCACTTAACCCCTGAGTCATCTCTCCAGCCCCCATCTACCTTATATTTTGAGATAGGGTGTGCCAGTTAACTTTTTGACAACTTGACATAAGCTAGGGTCACTTGAGATAAGGTAACAACAGTTGGGGAAGTGCCTCTATAAAACTGCCCTAAAATCAAGTCAATGGGGTGTTTTCTTGATTAATGATTCAAGTGGGTGATGTGGGAGTGTCATATCAATCTGTTGATTTCATTGGTTAAATA
>JABTXL010021306.1:14809804-14859992 GCA_025134845.1 Neodon shergylaensis
TTTTCTACTTCTGTACTCCAAAGGTTCTTAGACCACATGAGGAATCTTCAGTGCTGTGGGAACACCTTCAGCCAATAGCTTTTAAGATACTGGCCCACTTTGGGCATGGTCAAATGTGCTATATACACAGATGTAAAAACGTGTGTGGCCCCTTGGCTGCTGGATTCGGTTCCCATTCCCTGCTCATGCATCCACAGTTGCTGTGATAAGTTCCTCCTGTTCACAAATGACTCTTTGGCATGCCCCCCGCCCCCCCGATGTCTTCAGTCACAATCAGCTTTTAGAAAATCCAGCCCTGGACGAATTCACCTCGCCATCTGCACCATATAAGTGATGACCATCTTGACTGAAAATGGCCAAAGCAAATGCAGGCATCTAGCAAGTTTAAATCTATGGCTCACACTTCCAATGGGCCTAGAGCTACTTGCCACTCTTGCTAGGCACTTCACACCCCTACTTCACAATGAGTAATTCACACCTCACTCTTAGCACATTGCCCACCCCCTGTCATTCCTATCTCAGCTGAATTTAACCAAGAAAATAGCAATAGCAGAAAAGACTGTTCCTGTGTCTTCCTGGGAGCTTTTCTGGAGCCCTCCCGCTCACTCCCTTTCTCGCCATTCCCCATGGCTTTGGCTTCATCTTACCTCTGAGAAGCAATCTGCTCCTCACTTCGCCTGCTCTGACCATGAGTCCCATCACACTACTCCACAGCCAGAGCCCCTGAGACCATCTAACTCACTCCTTGGGGCTTCAGTTATAAATTCCAGTATGAAAAAAAAAAGTCTTACTGTCCTGAGGTTGTTGTTTTAGGTGTTGTTTTTCTCTGTAGGAATAACATGATAATACTGCTGCCATCTTGGAAGAGAGGTTACCACAGCAACGAACTGAGTAGCACAGTACACAGTGTTAACCAGGGCTATGACAATGGCAATGTCATAGCTGTTGAAAACCCCGAGTAGGAGAAGGGAGAATCCCACCAGCCTCTTTTAATATTCCCACCACTACCCCCTCCCACGCACACTCAATTGCAAGGGATTCTGGTAGATGCTAGAGTATGTGAGACGTAAAAGGCTGGGACCTGCAAGATGGCTCAGTGGGTAAAGACACTTGCTACCGAAATCTAACAATCTGGGTTCAGTTCTCCAGACCCCACGTGATAGGAGAGAAGCAACTCCTGCAGGTTGTTCTCTGGCCTCCTCTTGTGATCTGGTACAGTGCTCCACCTCTCACATAGACACACACTATAATAATAAAGTTTTAAAGGGTGGGGAAACCCCATAACACACTTTTCGGGAAGTCATCATCTAGAATGGGTGGGTAGTGATGATGTAACCATTTGGGGTAAACGCATGCTTCCTATAATAACCTCTCGTTCATGATCTGTAATTAAGTTCAATAAATTCATAAACTTACCAAGTTCAACTTCAAATCAATTCTTACTTTGGTTCTAGGTTAACAAAAGAGACATCTATCTGTTCATGTCTCCCCAGGTGCCGGCCTCCAGCAAATCAGCTGTAGCCATGGAAAAAGGTTATGTCTCATGTGAAGATGTTAAAAAGGTCAGTCATTGAAAGCAAAGGACCGGGCCAGGGAGATGGCTCAGTGGGTAATGGTTCTTGCCTCCACGCACGAGGATCTGAGCTCAATTCCCAGAGCCCACATGATAGGAGGAGAAGACAGACACCTACAGATTGTCCTCTGACCTCCACACACACACACCATAGCACACACGCTCACAGAAAAGATGAATGCAAACTAAATAAATAAGTGTGATTTTAAATTTTTTCAAGAAAAAAAAACAAAATAGTCACTAGTCAAAAACAAACAAAAAGAACAGAACATTTGAAAAGCTTCTCTGTCACTGAGATAAAGTACATGTATACTAGGGCATCAAACATTTAGGGAATTTAGTTTTTCTAAAATGCTGGAAATGAAGAAATAGCATCATAAAAGGGATCTAAGGAAAGCATAGCTAAACGGAACACATATTTGGCTCTGTCTCCAAGACCTCAAGTGACTCAGAGCCCAGGACTAGCTGTATTGATCTTTATTAATCCAGCAAATATCATGACACCTAGAATTCAATATTTGCTGGATTGAAGAGAGCCTCCTGGAAGATAATGAGAAAAGGAGAATTGACTGCCGGGTCAGCACTGCGGCTATTCCTGTCCGTAAGATGGAAGAATTCAATTCCTTCCGCTGACTCAGATTCACCACCAGCGCTGCAGTCGGCCCGAAGGCTGTGAAGAAAATCTTTATTTGGGTGACATCTGGTCACAAGTCGGACAGGGGTTTCAGACGAAGCTTGTGATTCAGCATCGTCTTTCAGCTCACCGTTCCCCACACCGCGTCTCTAAAAGTCAGTGGCGGACAGTGCCGCACATCTCCCGGTGATGGCATTTCCACTGAGAGACGAGGGTGGAGTGGGCTGCTTCTGACCAAATCAGGCGCAGAGTTGAGAAACCTGGCGATGTAGCACTGAGCCATGGGGAGCGAACGGGAGGCAGCAGGGTGTAAGAACCACTCGCTGGGCTGTTTGAGCTATGCCTACCCTTTGCTGTGACGCCAGCCTTACCCAAGTGGCTGCACTAGTCTTAATTGACTCACTCTCAGGAGAGGTAAAAGGACCGGCAGATGACAGGCAAGCCTATTGTGAAAGTCACAGCTCCCTCTCCCCCTCCTCCTTACTTTCTGGAGCACCTTAAGAGCTGGATTTGGGTTGGAACTGTCCTTCTCAAATATCAGCATGTATTTTATATATGCATAAATGTATGCATGTATATGCCATTGGAGTCTAGAAAGGATAGCAGATGGCTTACAGGGATATACAAAATACAAAAAAAAAGAAGTATAAAAAATAGAAATAAAATGCCAAAGAGATAAAAAAAATAAAAAAGCTGAAAATTCAAATGTGGATAGTCCTAAGTACATGTGTGTGTGTGCACATATGCGTGTGTAAGCGAGGGGCCAGCATCAGATGTTTTCTTCAATCACGTTCTACCTTATTTTATTTTATTTTATTTTATTTTTAGGATAGGATTGTGACTCACTGACTCAGCTAGGCTGGTTGGCCAGCAAGCCCCAGGCATCTCCTGTCACTGCTTCCTCAGCACTGGGATAGTAGATTGCAGTGCTTGGCTTTTTAACATGTGTTCTGGGACTTTGACTAAAGTCCTCCTGCTGTCATGACATGTGTGGTCCCGGCTGAACCATCTTCCCAGGCCCCTATGTGCACTTCCATGAAATTTCTGCACTGATGGATGAGAGCTAGCTCAGTTGGTAGAGCATGAGACTCTTAATTTCAGGGTCGTGGGTTCGAGCCCCATGTTGGGCACCATCTGTAACATGAGGGGCCTGCTGCTTGGGGTCTCTGTCCCGCCCCGTACCCCACAGCTGGCAAGCCCCAAGGAAAATCACACAGAGATCTCCACAAGTTATAAAACTGATTGGCCCATTAGCTCAGGCTTCTTGTTAACTCTTGTAGTTTATATTAACCCATTGTTCTTATCTCTGTTAACCACATGGCTCAGTACCTTTCTCAGCAGGACAGCTCACATGTTGCTTCTTGGTGGTCTGGGCTGGAATGCGAGGAATGGGCTTCCTCCTTCCCAGCATTCTCCTGTTCTACTTCCTGTCTGGTTTACCCGCCTATACTTCCTGCCTGGCCAATCAGTGTTTTATTAAAATACATGATTAACAGAATACAGACAAGTGTCCTACAGCACTCCTGCTCACTGACTTCCAATTTTTTATTGATAAACAAAAATTAGATAAATGCATCACTCAGTTACCAAATGATCCCAAAGCCCCCCATTTTCAGTGGGTGACAGAACAGGAGAAAACCCCGAAGTGGGTTGAGGCTACTATTCAAGCACCTGTGCCACGGATCACATGACCTACAATTGGCTACACTACCTTCTTGGTTTCAACCTGCACCTATGGACTCAGAAGGTCAGTGAGTAGGGCCCACAGGTCACAGGTTGTTCTGAATGTGAAAGTCTATAGCAGAAGCATTTCAGTCTCACACTGGGATGGGCCAGAAGGACAGCAAGTATCAATCAGACTCTTTACCAGGTCAGATCTGTCCTTCTCCTCTCAGATGGCTCTAGGCTATGTCAAGTTGACAGTTCAAACTAAATAGAACAGAAACCATTCTTAGGACAACAGAGGGATGCTTGAAGCCCCTCCACGATAGAAGAAAAGGCATTTTGCTCTCGACCACGTACTCTATGCATGGATTTGCCTTCTCTACCTGTAAAGTTTCCAACAGAGCTACCATCTGTGGACTTGCAGTGCACTTTATCTCCTGCGTGATGTTCCACAACCCTTACTTCTGGCCAAGGAACTTGATTTGTAGCAAACTAAAGGATAGCAATGGGGTTACGTTTATGGAATTTGCTTGCCATTATGATGCTCTTCATTATCCTGAGGCACCTGGCTTGATAGAATGGTGGGATGCTCTTTTTAAATCTCTATTCTAGCAATCATTGTGTGGTACACCTTGGAAGTGTGGAAGAAATGCTCTATGCTCTATGTCAATATCTATTATCTTTTGTCTGCCCTGCACTGGGAGTACTAGTTTGAGAACTATGACAGTTTTGTCAATGTGACATAATCTACAATCACCGGGGAGATTTGCAATGAGGGATTGTCTAGATCAGGTTGTCCTGTGGGCAAGTCTATGGATGGTTGTCTTAAGTACATTAACTAATTGATGTGAAAAGACTCAGCCCACTATTGGAGGTTCCATTCCCTAGGCTTGGGCCCTAGACTGTATACAATGGAGAAGATGAACTGAGCCCAGCAAGCATGCATTCATTCTCTCTCTGCTCTTGACTATGAATAGATATGAACAGTTGCTCCAAGTCCCTGCCACCTTGCCTCTCCCTCAGTGGTAACTGAGACTTGTAAGCTTTAAACAGACCTTTTCCCGTGAAGTTCATTTGGTCAGGGTGTTTGCCCCAACAAAGGGAAGGAAACTAGAAGAGGAATCAAGTGGTAAAATGGAAGGCATGGCCTGGAATCCTGACACTTCTGTAGCAGCAGGGAAGTGGAGATGTCAGAACCTGAGAAGCAGGCAAATAACAAAGGACTCTGTCTCAAACAAGGTGGAGGAAGAGGACCAGCCCCCAGGGTTGTCCTCTGACCACAACACAGACCACATGGTGCCTGGGCGCCTGCATGCACACACGCAAACATGTGCACACATACTCAAATGCACACAAGCACAATCTTTCAAAAGCAAGGCCTTGAGTTACGCTCACATACATGGATGAACTGTTAAAGAAATACCGGAGAAGGCAGAAGTTCCCCCACACCCAACTGACCCCTGATGACCAGATCCTCAACTGATCTGGACAGCATGGGAAAGAAAATTTGATTTTGGCTCCCTGCATGGTCTCAAACACTCTGCTGAAAGTGTAAGTATAAAAGTGAAAGTGTAAAAGATTAAAATGGTCATGTGCTTGTTTAACAGTTCAAGGGACCATGGTCCTCAGACATATTTAACCACACAGAATGTTATTTGAACAACTATTTTTCATTAATTATTCTCTTCCTGAAATCTCTCAG
Organism: Neodon shergylaensis; assembly: GCA_025134845.1. Taxonomy (NCBI): domain Eukaryota; kingdom Metazoa; phylum Chordata; class Mammalia; order Rodentia; family Cricetidae; genus Neodon; species Neodon shergylaensis. The sequence continues at coordinate 14,815,379 of JABTXL010021306.1, forward strand.
ATATAGCACGAGACCTTGGCTTACTTCAGCCCTGCAGTGTCTATCCACAGCTGAGGAAAACAGGCCTGTCTTTCTAAATACTGAGGCCAAATCTAAAAGCTGTGCTTACCAATTATGGAAGACTCTCTTTCTGGGGAGTATGTCTCATGGTTACGATGTGTCCTTCGTGCCCTAGCCATCCCTGCTCCTTGAGTAAAGGAGGCTGCCAGGTACTGTGCCATCAAACTCACAGGTTTGGGAAATTACTCAGGATACCCAACCGGTGTCTTTGGGACTTTGCTAGCTAACCCTATAGAAAGGACCTAATGGGATTCTAGTTCTCTTTTACATTGTCAACCAATGCTGAATTTAACTGACTTCTTCTGTGAAGTTTCCAGGTGCTTACTGTTTATGCAGAAGTCTAAAGTAACAAACAGCTAATTACAGTTACTTTATCCATCTATAGAACACTGGTACATGGTCCAGACAGTTGTACAATTACATGCACCTTACAAAAAATTTATATTAATCGGGATGTTAAAAGTTTTTTCTCACTAACTTTGTCTCTTAATGTTCCCCACAAAATTGTACTAGAGGAGACTTGATAGCTGACTCTGAACTAACGCTGAGCAATAAACACTGAGTCAGGTTCTTGCAGCAAACCAACAGCCTTACCTCTTGGAATGGACAACAATTCGTCTTACTCGCTATAACTCCCATCTCATCAACTGCTTTGAAAAGTTTCTCCATGAGCGCAAGACAACTGCACGATCTACCACAGCTGCTCAAATTAAACCGCTCCTCCTGCTACATGATGTCAATCTGCGGAAGACAGGGAGTTTGAAGCAGATAGTGAAAAAGGAGGCAAATACTATGGAAATCCCAGTGACTTGCTGCTTAAGGAACCATTATAATTATCTATATTTAGTCCCCATTTTAATTGTACATAATGATGACTTCCACTGTGACATTTTCATACACAAATATTTGGAGCATAGTTTGACCATATTCACCCATCATTACTCTCTTGTCCTTCCCATGACCACTGATGCCTTCTTCTTTCCCAACTAGCCCCTTCTTTTGTATGTGTGAACCACTAAGTGTTCAGTAGGGTTACTTAGAGGAGTGTGTGTGTGTGTGGAGGGGGGGTGTTTTCTGGACCAGGAACAACTCATCAGAGACTACACCACTGACGAAACTGTCTCTCCCTCCCCCATAGTTGACAATAGCATCTCCTGAGGGACAGGTGGGGCATCATGGGAATCTCCTCCCTGATAACTATGCTTTAGTTCTTCCTTTCTCCTCATTGACACGATGTGAAATATGTCCATAGGTTTAACTTTATATCTCAGTACAAGATACAAAAAAATGAGAATATGAATCTCCTGAAGAAAAACTCAAACAAAACCAACAATATACATCTTTAGGAGAAAGAGTTGGTGTCTCTGCATTGTGTTCAGGAGGAGTGTAACGATTTTACTGCTTGTATTTGAAGATATAGTATGGTTTCTGGAAGTGTGTGTAAGTAGAAAACTGTCAAGAAGAGAACTAAGGCCCTGGAGACATGGTTAGAAACGTGTTGTTCTTGCAGAGGTTCTGAATTCAGTTGCTAGTACTGGTGGTGGGCAGCTCACAACCACCTCTAACTCCAGCTCCAGGGAATCTGATGCCATCCTCTGGCCTCTAAGGGCACCTGCACTCATATGCACAACCCTCATTCTCATCACACACACACACAGACACACACACACACACACATACACATACACACACACTTGCCCGCATACTTTTAAAAGTAAATGTAAAATCACAGAGAATGAGAAGTGGCTTATGGCTGCTTTGTATTACATCAGCCTGGTTAAGCTGAGTTGTCATTTTCCAGAACTTCGTCCCTTCTGTGTTTCTGGCAAGGGAGACAAGAAAGAGAGTCTCATGGGAGATTTGGACACAGCAGGAAGGTAGCAGGTGTTCTGCGGCTCACACGTGGGTTCTCGCTTTTCTGTCAGCTCTGCTCCTCATGAAAGGCAGCCACTGAGCCTGCAACGGCACTTTCTTCTGGATCCTTGTCATCTGCTGTAGCTCCCAGGCAGGGACATGCTTCACTCTTTGATGGAGGTCCCCAGCTTCTGCAGGGTGTCCACACCACTGGCCCTGACAGGGGTTATGCTCAGCCAGGTTCCAACTAGCTCTTGCTCGTTGCCATTTTCCTTTCTATATAATTACAGAACATATCACATTCTGTACACACCTTATATGAATAAAGGACACAGCTGCTGGGCATCCCCTGAGGCCACAGACTTAGTTAATACCAGAGAGAGTATGGCAGGGTGAACAAAAAAGAAAGGATTTCAGACCACTCAGAAGAGTGAGAAGTCCATCTTAGCGCTATGGAGAAGGAAAGTATCTCGCATCTGGGAGAAGGGAAGAAGGAATTTTGTTAACATGTGACTTAGAGGATGTGGGGGAAGTGTGGAGGAAAATGCACTTAGATGAGGGATATTCGTTTCAGGGCACGGAATAGGCACCTTGGGTTGAGGTTCATATACACACGAGGGATATGTTAAACTCTCTGGCATGATGTCTTCCAGCAACTGGAAGTCTGTAAACTTCCCCAGGGCAAGAGAGATTGGTGTCTGTTCATTGCCCTGGAATGCAGATGCCTAGAGATTCCAGAATCAGCTAGAGGATGGAGACAGAGAGGGCTGTAGGTAAGCCTACCTTGAGCAGTATCTTGTCTGGTATTTGACATTTCTCTCCTGGAGCCCTGGTACCTGACGAGCTGGGGACATATTCATAGATGGGTTCTCGGTAAGGTGCTTGCCAATAGCTAAGAGGCTTCAAGAAAGTGTGGCCTGCTTAGACCCTAGTTTAAATCTATCCTACACATACATACAATCATACATACATATATACACGTAGGTGGAATTTTCTGTCCCACCTGTTAGCTCCTAATAACCACACAGAGCCTTCTTATTAATCATAAAAGCTCAGCCAATAGCTTAGGCTTGTTACTAGCTAGCTCTTATAACTTAAATTAACCCATTTTATCAATACACATGTTGCCACGTGACTTGTGGCATTTACCTGTCCTCCTACATGTCTTCTTCCCTCTCCATCTGGCTGGCAGCTCTGCCTTTCTTCCCAGAGTTCTCTCTGTCTGGCTCTCCCACCTATACCTCCTCCTGCCTAGCTATTGGCCATTTAGCTCTTTATTTAACCAATGAGAGCAACACATCTTCACAGCATACCAAAGGATTGTTCCCACAACACATATATACTATTCTCAAACAATTAAGCAAATTTATAAAATATCAACTTAGCTAATAGGCACACTTTTGGAGTACACGTGAGAAGCAAATGCATCTATCAAAACAGTGCAGACTGAGAAACGTTAATAGTCAACTAGGCAAAACTAGAGTGACCAGGAATGAGAACCTCAACTGAAGAGCTGCCTCTATCATACTGGTCTAAGGGCATGTCTGTGGGACATTTTCTTAGCTGCTAATTACCCCTCCCCTGAGAGGGGGCAGCCCTGGTGGCCTGGACTACACACACACACACACACACACACATATACACAGAGAGAGAGAGAGAGACAGAGAGAGACAGAGACAGAGACAGAGACAGAGAGACAGAGAGAGACATAGACACACAGATGACAGACAGATGGTGTTCTGTTTCTTTTATTGAATCTTGTCATTGATACAGTGTGGAGCCTAGAGGATGAGAGGTTGTAACAACCGAGTGTGAGTCCTCTGAATCCCTGAGGCCCCTTAATTCTGTGTCTGCTGTGCACAACTCCCAGCTCTGTTTGTGAAGGAGAAACCATCACACCTTCACGCTTTCTTCTCTCCCATCCACACTGACCGTTTCCCCCATTGCCTGCCTCCAGCTTGAGTGACTGAGGACTAGGTGCTGAGAGTCATGCGCTACACTTCTGACCTGCATTGACCACATAGCAGCTACAGTCATCTGGAGCCCAAGTTTCTCCCTTGTCTCTGCTCCTCTGATAAGGACGTGACGTCTAGCTCATCCCTGGTGAACTATGATCTTGCTCCATCCTTTTCTCTGGAAGCCTGCTTCCCTGTTGTGTGAAGGAGCACATACTCTAAAAGCCTGCAGCCCTGACACCTCTGGTGACATCTGTCATTGCTTTTTCTCTGCAGTTGATCTGGCCTTCCCAGGAGCACTGACATGCCCTCTCCGGAATGGCTGAAAATACTGTGCCCACCCTTTCCTTGGTTTAGTGAAGGCACTCAGGGCCATGCACCTGCCAAGCAAGAGTTTTAGCACTAAGCTTCACCCCAGCCCATAGTCAACCTCTAACCACGCAGAGAAAATTCATGCTTTCATACCCATAGCTGCCTTTCCTTGCTGCTGTGACCACTAGTAGTCTTCGTGTGATCAAACTTGGGGTCACAATCTGTATTCTAAGTAGTCAAGTTTGGCTATCGATCCTCAAGAAGCCAATTAAAAGAATTAAATTAATAATACAAAGCAGGAAAGGGAGGTGTGTTCAATATGACCACACTGGTAAGAGGGACACAGAGATCTACTGACCCCTTTCCTGTCAATCTTTGGGCTTCTAAAATAAGATTAATGCTTAAATAGAGGGCCGAGAACTTGCTCACCTAACCTATCCTGGTCAAGGAGTGGGTCTGTTCATCTCTGACCCATCATTAACCTGGAATAGACCACAGTAATGTGATCTGACAGCCTTAAGGTGGTCTGGCAGGTTGTTAGAAGTCTCTTTCTGGGAGAAAAGCCCCCTTTGATTCTTTTTCCCTCTCCCAGCATCAGATTCCTGAGGAAATTCTCATGTGGAGGGGTCCATTGTTTCAATTGTCTGATGCTCAGACTGAGGACATGAGTGTCTCTTTACAATGTTTCCATTTCTGCCAGCCAGCTACAATGAAAACAGAAGTGTCCATTTCAGAGAGGAAAGCTTCCACCACCCCAGCCCAGAACTCACAGTGAACAGGTTCTGTGAGGCCGAGCTCCCCACAACTTTTCCCTGCAGGAAACTGACTTGACTGAGTCACAGCAGAAGCAAAGGGGCCTTGACTCAGGGACCCACACTGCCACTGCCAGGTGCACATGACGCAGATGTGGCCTGAGAGACCTACTGAGGGAGGAGGTGAAAACCACAATGAAGACAAAGCCAAGGATACTATTACAGCTAAGTCCATGATGCAACCTACTGAGTATCTGCAAGAATCCCTAATACCTGTCCCTCTTATCAGAACATTCACTGCAGCAATATTTACAAAACAAACGCAGCTAAACCATGGGGAAGTCCAACAATAGCAGATTAACCTCCTGTAATAACATGTGCCTTTACCATTTGCTTGCCTTCTTTCTTTTTTTTACAGAGGAGGGTATGACATGCAGGGCCACTACCACAAGTTATGCAGTCAAGCTTTCCAAATGTAGGGAAATTGCAAGGGTCAGTACATGCTAAGTCCAATGGAGACACCTCGCCCTGGGAAAGCCACCTTTGTGACCATGGTGTCTCCTCCTCCAAGTAAGTATGCCACTGTCAATCAAAAAGGAAAAGTACTCAGAATGTGGGGAGTCTGCTCTTGCTTGCTGGATCAGCATGATGACCTGAGTTTAATCCCCAGAACCCACATTTAAAAATATAGCATGGTGCCACGCATTTGTAAGCTGGGGACTGGGAGACAGGAGGACACTGAGGTGCACCAGACAGCAAGCCTACTTGCTAGAGTTTCAGACCAGAGAGACACCCTGCCTCAATAAAGAAAAAAAAATGAGATAAAATGTTGGCTGGTGAGATGGCTCAGGACCATAGCACTTGCTGCTGAGCCTGGAACCCGAGTTCGATCCCTAGCACCGTTGATGGGAGGAAAGAACTAACTCATGTTTTTCTCTGTCCTTTATGTGTGTACTATGAAATGCACATGCTCATATTCACACACACACACACACAACAATAATAAAAGTTTGAAAGAAAACAATCAACGACAAAAACCAAGGTGAATAGCTCCCAAGGAATGACAACCTTTGGAGTAGCAGAATACAACCAACAGGATGAAATCTACTCCAAAGGTCAAAGGTTGTTCATTAGACCGGCTTACACGATGCAGGCTGCTCTTCCAACAATGTCTTCATCGGAGCTAAAAGCAGTAGCCATTCGGTCTGTGAAGTTACATGCTTCCTCTGTTCCAACCTGGTGCTGAAGGCCTGGAGGAGCCCTGGAGAGACACTGGTCTTCGGCTCACTTTGGGAGACTAAAAGAGCCAGTATGAGCAGAGGCCAACTTCAGGACAGATGTTTACAGCAGGAAGAAGTGAAGGCAGGTCAACTTTTACCTCAGACCATAGTCACTACGGAAAGTGCCACCCACTCTAGGGGATACACACGTACCACCATGCTCTTTTTTCTTTTTTGGGTGGGGTCTTATGCCATCAATTAATCCTCCTGAAATGCCATCGTAGGCTCACCCAGAGGTGTATCTCTTATGTATCCCTTAGTTGATTCCAGGAACAATCAACTTGATGATCGAGATTAACCCTGACAACAAGAATACAAAACAAACCTGAGATTATCATATTCAAGAGGAAGGGTTTAATCTGGCTCATGATTTCAGACACTTCAGACCATGGTTGCCTGGCCTTATTGATCTGGGGCATCATGGTGGCGTGGTAGATAACAGAGCTACTCACAATATTTGGAAATAAAGGAGAGAGATGAAGGGATAGGGGTTGCATTAAACTCTTCAAGAGCATGCTCCCAGGAATGTGGCACTAGACCCCACCTTCGAGAGGCTCCATCACCTCCCAGTAGTACCTCGGGCTATGCTACCAGGAGATACTTACCCTAATCATAGCAGCTCCAGGTCCTGGCTGAGGAGAGCAAGTTCTTTCTGTAGGAAATGCATCCTTTTGGAAAGCTTTGAAACTAAGGAATAAAGTACTGAAATTGACAAAGAAACAGACCACTGTAGGAAGGGGTTGAAGAAGGACACGATTAAGTAAAAGTATAAGCAGCTTCTAATAATTGTGATTTCTTTGCATTTTTTTATTTTATTTATTTATTAAAGATTTCTGTCTTTTCCCCTCCGCCGCCTCCCATTTCCCTCCCCCTCCCCCAGTCAAGTCCCCCTCCCTTGTCAGCCCAAAGAGCCAGCAGGGTTCCCTGCCCTGGGGAGGTCCAAGGACCTTTTTAAATTTTGTTTTTATGAAGAGAAGGAGCCCACAGGACAGGGATAGAGCACAGATCCGGATTTAACAGTGGGACCGAGTCCCACAGGAAGGTGAGAGCTGGCAGGACGGCCTCTGTGCCTCTGGAGGCTACGAGGAAGAGCTGAGCATTTGTGGAATAGAAGTGTGTGGAGTGGAGAGTGCCATCTGTCATGGAGGTCCCCTCCTCCCTCCTTTCCTCTGGTGCCCTGGTCACTGTTCCTCCAAGGAAAACATTTGGTTGGGGCTTGCTTACGCTTACAGGGTTTAGTCCATTAGCATTGTGGCAGGGATCGCAGCAGCACGTCTACCTCTTAGCAGTAGAGGTAAACTATACCCTGATCTGTAGGCCTAGAAAGAGACCTTGGCCTAGAGCCCATCCTCAAGGACACATTTCCTCCAAAAAGGTCACACTTCCTCATCCTTCTAATCCTCTCAAGTAGTACCACTCCCTGGTGACTAAGCTTTTAAATACATGAGCCTTTGGGGCCATTCTATTCAAACCACCACACCTTCCTTCCTTCCTTCCTTCCTTCCTTCCTTCCTTCCTTCCTTCCTTCCTCCCTCTCTCTCTCTCTCTCTCTCTCTCTCTCTCTCGTTTTTTTGAATCAGGGTCACCTGTAGCTCAGGCTGATCTCTACACTCACTAGATAGTCAAGGATGACCTTGAGTTTCTAACCCTCCTGTCATTAGCCTCCCTGTGATTGGATAACAGGTGCCACCCACCATGTGGGTTTTGTGCAGTGCTGGGGATGGAACCCAGAGCTTCATATAAGTTAGAGAAGCAGTCTCCCATCTAAGCTGTGTCCCCTGGCCTGGGCCTCTTATGTCTTAGTGATGAAGAGAGGACAACGGCAGTGCCGTTCTCTGAGCACAGAGGGTCAGGGCAAGGGGTGTGGCTTGAGGAGTGTGGACAAGTTTCCAGTCCCTCCAGCTGATACCCCTGCAGTGTGTGTTAAATGTCAGCCCCTGTTATACACACTCATTTCATCCTCACAAGAAGACTGATGGGTATGGTGATATTAGCATGCTCATTCATTTATATAAGAGAAAGCAAGGCACAGAGAACTTACAGCTACCTAGGTAGTAAGTGGCAAAGTTGCATTTGAAGCCAGGAAGCCACCAATCAATATGGGAACTTAGTGAACAATAACCCAGAATGACTGAGAGATAATAAAACCATAATGCAAAGTTGGCATGATTGAAGAGTGTGTATTTGGGCAGGGGAAAGGCTTGGTGGTAGGAGCGTTTTCTGTGTGAACATGAGGATGCAGTTCAGCAACCACATAAAAAGTCAGGTGCAGCCACATTGCATGCCTGTAACCCCAGGGCTGGTGGGGGGACACGACAGGATGCCCAGGGCTGGTGGGGGGACATGACAGGATGCCCAGGGCTGGTGGGGGGACACGACAGGATGCCCAGGGCTGGTTGACCAGTGAAGTCTAGATGCTCAAACATGGGCTCCAGGTTCAGTGAGAGACCCTGTCTCAAAAAAGGTGAAGTGTGATACACACACCTAAGTCAATCAGAATTCCTCCTTCTCAAAGGAAACCCAGCCTACAATTCACAACAGCCTAGTTCACCCAGAGAACTAGACAACAAAGAGGACCCTAAGAGAGACATACATAGATCTAATCACATGGGTAATAGAAAAAGACAAGATCTCATAAACAAATTGGAAGTGTGGGAATCATGGGAACAGGTAGAAGGGAAGGGAAAAGAAGGTAGGGGAGAAAAATATATAGCCCAATAAAAACAATTTAAAAAAGAAAGCATCCCGCTTCTGCCCACACTCCAGAGAGAAACTTAAAGGACCTAGCTCCTGCTGCCTCGCTTCCTCCTCCTCTTCTTTTCCCAAAAGAAAGACATCCAGGGCTGTGAAATGCTGCCGGCTGTGGAATTCCCAGAAAGCAGCTTGACGTCCTTGTGAGAATGCTAGCTGGGTCATTCTCTTGGAGACTGCCAGCTGAGGGCAAGTGGCCACCACACGGAGCACACAGCCACCAGGCAGCAGCAAGAGTCTTCTCAGCCACCAGTCTTTGCCTTGTGCCCCTGTGGAACTGGAAGTTCTTCAAGCGTTTGGGCGAAGAGCTGTTGCCAGCGACGCTGAATCAAAGGATCTAAAGATAGACAAAGAAAACACTCAAAGAGAAAGTGTAAATCAGATTATTTGGGAAAGCTAGCAAGGAAAAACTACAGAATAGGTGTAGAGCCAGAAAGCTGAATCTCAGCCTCGTGTTTTTAGCAGCAGTTACACTCTTGTTGCTATCTGCTTGCTAGCAGCTCTCTCTCTCTTCTCACTGTTTATTGGTTATAAGAAGAAGAAAAAAACCCTCAGGTCACCTTCATGGTACATGAACATACAGGAGGCATGTAGACTCTTGTGCTCACAGATGAGCACTAGGGGAACCAGGAATGTTAAACGCACGGGGTTTTCTCTTCAAAGGGAGAGATGTATAACTCGTGCTCTTCCCAGAAGGCTGAAGTGGGTGTGGTTAATAGCCTGGTGACCTGTATGCATGGCTGAGATGAGCTCTCCCCTCAAACTCTTATCTTGAGCTTGTTCTTCTCAGTTAATCTACAGAACCCATCCTCAGGGAAAATGTCACTTACACTTTACAAAACGTTTCCATGTCTTGAGCTATGTTGTGCATATGGGATTGATTTAATTATCACCAGGAAACTTTCCCCCAATTGTTCTGTGCTTAAACATGCCTAAAATAAACCACCCACGGTCAGACTTTTGAAGTTCAAACCAACACCAGCTACCGAGTTGTGTTGAGCCTAACTTCCTTCTTGCCTATTGTGGATCAACACTCTGCTGGCCACGGTGCTGGCAGAGACCCCCAAATGAAAGCATTCATATCAGAGAATTGAGCTACCTGACCTAACAGAATGCTTCCATCGTAACCCTCCAATATATCTGAGGGGAGTCCGTTCCTAGCATCCATGAGGATAAGCATGCCTTTCTTGCCAGGGAAAAGTTCTGAAAGGTAGGGATGAAAAGATGGCTGAGTCAGCAAAGTCCTTGAGTTTGATCCCCAGAACCCATGGTCTGGGGGTGCATGCTTGCAATCTCAGCATTTATAGGCAGAAACAGAAGGATCCCTGGTCCTTGCTGTCTGAATAGCCTACCAGTGAGCCTCAGGCTAGTGAGAAACTCTTCAGAAAACCTGGTGGATGGTGCCTGAGGAATCACACCCAAGGCTCCACACACATGTACACACGAATGCATGCAGATTCTCCCTCTCTCTCTCTCTCTCTCTCTCTCTCTCTCGCACACACACACACACACACAATCTGAAGGGGCTCCAGGAAGTGCCCCTCCCCAGCCATCTGTGTATGTGACATTGTAAGTTTTTGGAGGAAAAACACAGCAGAGAGAAAGTCTGTAGGACGCACAGAGCTGACACACCAGAAAACCCTCCTTCATGTAAGTTCTTCCAAAGAACATTTTCAAATGTCACTTTGGGGAAGTGGATCCACGTTCCATTCAGCAGTTTCACGCTAGTAGGGAAGCACTCAGAGAAACTGGGATGAAAGCGGTAGGTGGGGAGGGGCTTACCATCTTCGCTGTATCTCTGAATTCTGTGTTGAAGTTCGCTCTCTGCCCTGCCCACGGAAGGCCTATTTCAGTCTGCTGTGCCCCCCCCCCCTTAAAGTCATTTTTAAAAGTGCTCACATGTGCATATATGTTACACGTTTCCCTCTCTTCCCTCCTTCCCTTCCCCCACCAGTCCTCTGTGCCCCCAGATAATTTCACTTCTCCTTTCCTCTTCTATATGTGCATGCGATTGTATGTGTTTTTGTGGAACTGGGAACTAAAACTGAGAGAAAAGACACTTGGTCTTTCTGAGGCTGACTTAATCCTCTTAATATGATTAAGTTGATCTGCTTTCCTGAGAATGGCAGTCTTGTTCGCGAAGGATGCAAACACACTCTACTGTGTTTACATATCATGTCTCCTTTATCCGGTCTTCTGTTGACGGATACCTAGGGTGGCTCTGCTATAGCTATTGTGCACAGTGCTACTGTAAACGCAGATGGTCTAGCGGCTCTGTGCTGTGGTGACTGGAAGCCCTTTAGTAAACACCCAGGAGGGATAGAGGGGGTCACGTGGAAGAAGATGAGCTTTAGTTTTTTAAAGAGCCTCCACACGGATTCCCCTGGGGCTGGGCTGGTTTGCATTCTCACAGGAAGTCTCAAAGGGTCGTCCCCTTGGGTCCACAGTCTCACCAGGGTTCATGGTCAGGTGTCTGACGCCACGCCGTCCTTGGTGTGCAATGCTCCTTTTTTGTTTTCTAAGGTCCTCGTCACGATCTCTGCACGTGCTGTGCAATCTCCCTCCTCTCCCTGACCCTCCTCCCTTCAGCTGATGAGGACCCCTGTGGCCACACCCAGAATAGCCAGACTGTCCCCCCTAAAGGTCCCTAACTCCGTCACACCTTTACTCTCCTTTAGCTCTGTCAGGTGGTGTTCCTCGGGGTGTGGGCATGAAGATGTGGATATTTTGGGGGCCACTATTCACCACCATTCGGCCTACCCAAGGGTCTCTCGGGCTATGTCCTTCATATATGTACTAAGGGCAAACAAGGCACCCCACTAAAGCGATCTCTTAAACGAGTCTGGGAATGTCCATACTGTCCTTTCTTTTCATTCATTCATTTATTAATTCACTTATGCTTTTGAAACAGTCTATCCCAGACCTGCCTCCAGCTCCCTCTGCCTCCGGAGTGCTGGGGTGACATGCCAGTTTATGCCCAATTCATGCAGTGCTGGGGATGGAACTTTGTGCATGCTAAGCAAGGGCCCTACCAAGTAGGCTATATCCCCAGTTCTCAAAGGCTTTGCAGTAAGAGTGGCAGTAGCATCCCTTCTTGATAGGAACAGGGAGTACAGGATATTTGGGGACCATGACTTATGGCTAGATTCTGAACCTTGTCCTGGGGAAGCTCTGGCCTGTCTCTTGCTAATTGATTTTCCTGAGACTAGTCCAGTCTCTAAGGTGCCCTCTGCAGTTGCTGTCATTTGCTGGTGTTTAAGGTCCTGTCTTGTCTTGAATCATGGAGAGACACTAGCCAGAATCTTCTCCCTCTCCTCCAGGAACGGGTGAGGCAGGGGAGTGACAGAGAAGGCCTTCTCAATCTGAAGTCCTGAATCAGGCCAGCTGAGGCCAAAAGAGGTACTAAGGTGTTTAGAGAACACCTGTCTCACAGAAGGTTAAAGTAGTCAAGCATTGTTGAGGGAGGAAGACTGGGGTGTGGGTGCTATGCAGGTAGCCAGCTTGAGGCTAAAAGCTGGTCTCATGAGGAGAGCCCATGCCCTTGACCAAGCCTACAGAGACATACAAAAGAGCCATTGACAAGCCAGGGACATAGGTCACTCAGGGACTCGGATGGAAAAAAAAAAACCTTTTGACAAAAACAAGAAAGGGAGCCAGGCTGGGAGGTGATTCAGTGGGTAAAGAAAGTGCTTGCCTCACAAGCACTAACACCTGAGTTCCAGTACCCCAAACCACCTAAAAGCCAGAAATGCTAACACACGTGTCAACACACATGTCATCTCAGTGTTCCTATGGCAAGATGGGATGTGGAGACTGGAGAAGCCCCAGAAGAACTCAGGCCGAATAGCCTGAACTACACAGCAGAAAGCAGCAACAGACCCTGCCCTAAGTAAAGTGGAGGGCAAGGACCAAAACGCAGAGCTGTCCTCTGACCTCCACATGCACACCATGGCACATGTGCATCCATGTTCACATGAACAAACACATATGCGCTGGGGGGCAGACAGATTTTAAATACAGAATGCAACTTGGGGACTGGGGATGTAGTTGAATGGTAGGGTGCTTGCCTAGCATACTCAAGTCCCTGGATTCTATCCTTAGCATGTTAGAAAAAATGGAGGGAGGGGGAGGGAGAGAGGGAGCAAGGGAGGGAACGAGGAAGAGAGAAAGAGAGAGAGAGAGAGAGAGAGAGAGAGCGAGCAAGCTCCAGGTCATTGAGGACAAGGTATTCTGTCTCAAAAATCAAGGTGTATGAAGAGTGAGAGCCAAGGTTGACTTCTGGCCTAAACAGACAGACAGACACAGAGGGGGGGGGTTATATAGGCTTCATAATTCATGTCTAAGACTCCATGTGCTTCCTCAATAAAGTGTTCTCACTCATCATCTATGAAGCTTCTTCTTGCCATGGATGGAGGCTGCTACAGAGAACCATGATTAATCAAACTGCAGAGAATAAATGACCAGTGCCCAGCCTGAATGGGGCATCCATACACAACCCCTACACCAAAAACACTCATGGGATATCACAGAGGAGGGCACACAAAGACCGAAAGAGCCAGAAAAGCAGGACAAGTGCTGCAACATGGCGGGAACACAGCTCCCGTGGATACTCAGCAACGTGGCTGCTTCCACAAAACCACAGCGGGCAGCACATCAACATGGTGGAGAGAGATTCTCGAGGCCCTAGGATAGTCGAAAGACTGCAGGCAGTCAATGGCTACTCAGAGAAGGGAGTCAGTTCTCTTTACGGATGAGGCCCCGATAGGTCATTCAAACCTTAGTGGTCCATCCTAAACCCATGTATATATTGGGCAACACTAACTGGACTCAATAGATTGTGAACCATCTACATGCACATATATAATTTATCATACATATAGTATTTATAGAAGCCAGCATGGGTTTGATAGGAAACATGGTGTGGCATTGGAGGAGTTGGAGGAGGGGGGGAGAAACGATGTAAATGCAGAGTGTTTAAGTATGACACTCTCAAAAAAAAATCATTGATGGATTTTAACAATTTTTAGGTCTATTTGGGGTTCCTCAGAGCACTCTGACCTCTGCTTTGTGGGGTCTTCGGGTTCTTCAGAACACACAAGTTACATCCTTACGGTCACATCCCCTCAGCCCCAAGAGAGCAGGAAAACACATCTGGGTGGACCAGCTGGCTGCTCTTCCCATGGGTTTGCACGCAGGACTCCTACAAAGGACCTGGAAGAAGACAGAACTGCGGCTCCCTCCATCCCTACCCTACGCCTGCTTCTGAGATTCTCCAAGCACATAGCAACCATGCTTCCGCTTGTATTTCATAAACCAATTGGCCTGAGGCAAGTGTGGACGTGTAGATTTCACACACGATGGATCTGCTTCCAATCCAATTACAGGAAGGTACTAATTGGTCACATTACAGCAATTACCGATGTTTTTAACCTGTGTCACTAAGGAATGGTTCCCTGCACAGCCAGTTCCGGAAAGCTGAGCTTTCTCTACCTTGGAAGAGTCCCATGCTGGAGAGTCTCTGCAGGTCCCTCTTTATCTTTGTTTTCCCACCATGGCATCACCCACGCTTCCCAGGCTCAGCGGACCCTTGGCCTGTCCCTTCCTTGTGGCCCCTTCCCAGATGGCTCTCTGAATGTGAGGAGATCTCTCTCGTGTTCTCTGGGGATCTCTTGAACTCAGGGTCCTAAGGCTTATCCCATCATGCCTAAGAAAATATGTATCCTTGAATTTATTTTGTTCTGAACTCTGGTGTGGGACTTGGGGTGCTGGAATCTTTCTGACTGTCATCAAGGCCTGACCTCCTTTCTCCTAACCTCTGCCAAGGAAGACGTGGGACTGCCGGGACGCTTTGGTGACCACACCTACTAGCAAGCAGAGGCAAAGGGACAGGTAAAAGGAGTCTCCAGCTCTCGGTGTTTGTCCTATGGATGAGATAGAGGAGGTGGGAAGGGTCCTTTGAGGGCTCAGAGCCTCAGACTCAGGGGGTGCTATTCCTGCTTTTTACAGTCTTTCTATGACACCCATTTCTAGCTCCTAATGTCCTCTTCTATTCTACAAACTCTGTATTAGTCAGGCTTCTCTAGAGGAGCAGAACTGAAATATATATTAAATATATGTAATTCCATGTATGTTAGAAAATGCATTCATATGTATATGGATATATATGTATCTATATATTCATATATTTTTCATGATTTTTTAGAGTTGCTTACAGGCTTTACCCAACTAGTCCAACAATGGCTGTCTTCTGACAGGCTGGAATCCAGTAAGTTGTTCAGTCCTTAAGACTGGGTATCTCTGCTTGCCTTTCCGTCCACATTAGAATCTCAGAAAATGTAAGCTCTAATACAAACCAAGAACGACTCCGCAGCAGAACTGACGAACTTGCCAGCAAGAGTGAGAGACAAGGCCAAAAGCAAAAGCTTCTGCCTTCCATGGTTGTTTCATGGAGGCTGCCACCAAAAGGTGTGGCCCAGATCTTGGGTGGGTCTTTCCTCTTCAAATAATACCCAGAGATGTGCCTAGCTGCTTGGGTGTTAGTTGATTACAGAAGCAATCAATTGACAAGGATTGGTCATAGACAGAGCCTAGGATGGCTTCTTCTCTCGCTGCTGTAATCCAGTATCTGTGCTCAGCAGCTTAGGTGTAGAGGGTCATGCTGCACCCACAGTCAGGAAGCAGAGAGAGGTGAACGCTGGCGCTCAGCCCACTTTCTCACTTTGATTCAGTCTGAGACTCTGTCCTAGGAAGTACTGCCACCACTCACAGTTAAGTCTTCCCTCCTCAGTGAGATCTTCCTGACAACACTCTCACAGACACACCCAGAAGTACATCTTAATGATGACTCTGAACAAAATTAAGGATCACGGACCCCACATTTATCACTGTGGTATTTCATACATGTATACAGTGGGCACCGATCAATTGAGGCCATCAGAATTTCTATCTTGTTTCTCTGGAGACTTCAAACCCTCTCTTCTTATCCACAAAATATTACTGTGGTTTGGGCTCTGAAGTGTCTCCAAAGCTCGTATATTGAAAATTCGGTCCTTAGGTGGTGTCACTGTATGGGAGGGTGATGGAAATTTTAGAATGTGGAGCCTATCTTAAGGAAGTAGAAGTAGGTTGTCCTGATTCCCTCTCTGTCTGTCTCTGTCTATTTCCATATCTGTCTTCTCTCTCTCTCTCCCTCCCTCTCTCCCTCCCTTTCCCTCCCCCACCCACCCATGAGATAAGAAAGTTCTCTCTCTCTCTCTCTCTCTCTCTCTCTCTCTCACACACACACACACACACTTCTGCTGTTTTGAGGTTCTGTCTCAGCATGACCTCCAATCAACAAAGTCAAGGACTGTGAGCTGAAATCTACAAAACCATGAGTCAAAAAGAAGAGTCTTTAAGTTGTTTGTTTTCAGAGATTTGGTCACTTGGCTGTACCATAGAACACTAAAGCTTATCACTCCTACTAATTTACATTTGGTACCAATTCTCCAATCTTCCCCACGAATCTTCCTAGGCCCAAGCAATTAACATTCCACTCTCTTCTGCTTTGAAATCAACTTCTTAGCTTTTATATATGGGAGAGAATATGAACTTTATGTCTTTCTGTATCTGGTTTACTTTACATAACATTAATATCCTTCTTTTATAAACAAAACTAGTATATGTTATTAACTTATAAATTTTATGAATAAATTATAACATCAAATATGTTAATTTAATATTTAAATAGTATACATTACATAGGAAAAACAATCCTATGTTTATTTAGGAACACATAAGTCCTCAAATATAAATTACAAAAAACAATCCTTTAGGAAATTATTTTTAACTGTGCTATACAATTTATTGAAAGAAAATATTAATATTTACTATTTTATTCTAATATTAAGTAAAATGTTAATGTTTAAAAATATTAAATACTATGATGTGTAGTCTTCCACCAATTACTTTCTTTTTATGGCTAAATAATATTCTGCTGTGTATCTGCATCATTTCTTACGTTGTTAATTACTGATGGACATCGAGACTGACTGCATGTCTCTTAGCTATTGCAAATCAAAATGCAATAAGAATGGGCATGCAGTTATTGCCTGGTGTACAGATTTCACTTCCTTTGCAAATATATCCAGAAGTGGAAGAGATGGGTCCTGGGGAGATCTGGATGTAGTTCTGAGGAGACTCACCGCACTGTTATCCACAGTGGCTGCACTTTCTCCTATTGATAAAGTCATTCCTATCAGGATGAGAGGCTATCTCACTGTGACTTCAGAGTTCATTTCCATGATGACTAGTGATGCCATACAGTTTTTGCATATTTTTTAGTAATTTGTGTTTCTCTTTTGACAATTTTCTATTTAAATAACTTGACCATTTTCAACTAGAATATTTGGAATTTTTCTGGTGTGGCGCTTGCGTGCATGCATTCATGCGTTTGGGAGTGCGTGCATGCAGGTGTGTGTGCATGCATGCATGTGTGTGCGCGCACGTGTGTGTGTGTGTGTGTGTGTTGAATTCCTGATATATTCTGAGCATTAACCTTCGTCATGAGTTCAAAGCACTTTCTCCCATTCTACAGTTCATCTCCATTGGGCAGAAGCGTCTTAGTTTGACATAAGCCCATCAATCACTTCTGTTCCAATTTTTGTTTCGTTATCTGTGTTTTTGAAGTCTTATAAAAAGACCATTCCTAGTTGGGCGGTGGTGGTTCATGCCTTTAATCCCAGCACTTGTGAAGCAGAGGCAGGAGGATCTCTGTGAGTTCAAGGCCAGCCTGGTCTACAAGAGCTAGTTCCAGGTCAAGCAACAAAGCAACACAGAGAAACCTTGTCTCAAAAAACAAACAACAACAACAAAAACCCATTTCTTATACCAATGTCTTGAGCTTTTCTCCAGTTTTCTTCTAGTAGGTTTATGGTTTTAGGCTCTGCATTCACATCTTTGCTCTGTTTGGGGTTTCTTTTTCTTAGTATAGTGAGAAACTTTGATCTGTTTGGGGTTTCTTTTTCTTAGTATAGTGAGAAACAGGATGTTCTGGCTTCTTTTGTATTGCTGTGATGAAACACTAATCAAAAGCTAATTAGAAAGCATCTATTTCTTCTCATTCTTGCGGGTCACAATTCACTGTTTCCAGAGGTCAGGGCAGTCAGTCAAGACTTGTCTGATGCTCCATGAATCATTACCTCCAGGGAACTCACTCAGAGCCAAACAAATAAGGCAAGAACCATGAGGGAATGCTGCTTGACGGATGGCTCCCTGGTTAACTCATAGTTATCAAGTATTTTATGCAGCCCGTGGCTATCTTCCTGGGGATGGACTACCTATAATGAACTAAGTCCTCCTGTATCAATTAATAGTCAAGGCAATCTCCCACAGACATGCACGCAGAACAATTTGATGACAATTCCTCTATTGAAGCTTATCAAGTTGAAAAGTAAGTCAAACAGGATATGGGGTTGTTTATCTTTATATGGATAACTAATATCTCTAGTATCCCTTATTGACAATGACAATTAGTTTTGAGTTATTATTTGGATGCAGTGTAGAGTCACATGGAAAGGGAGTACTACAAGGAATTGTCTAGACTAGACTGGCCTCTGGCATTACCTGTGAGTGATTGGGAAATGGGGTTAATTGAGGTGAGAAGGCCCACACTGAATGTGGGCAGCACCATTTCATGGGCTGCAATCCTGGATGTGGTGTGACGAGCTGATTCAAGTTCCTGCACCTTGACATCCCCTCAGTGAGGAAGTGTGAGCCAGCACAACCTTTGCTCCCTTCAGTTACTTTATCAAGGTATTTCATCATAGCGACAGGAAATGAACTAAGATGCTAGCCTTCGCTCCAGGCATATTCTGAGCACTGCGGATGAAATCCAGACAGCCTCAGATGCTCGGATTTACTTTTAGGATCTGTTGATCTTTATACTCACATCATACTGTGTCTATTGCTGGATTATGACTTGAGACTAGGTTTTATGATGCCCCTAGCATTTCTCTTTTTGCTCAGCATTTCTTTAGCTATTTGTGGTCTTGTCTGTTTCCATATGGGTTTTAGGATCGTTTTCACTGTTTCTATAAGGAATGCTGTTGGCATTTTGGTGGGGATTGGCATTGAATTTATGGCTTACTTTGGATACCAAGAATATTAATATTACTTCTTTCAATATGTGAAAAAAATCCTATCGTTTCAACTTATCTCATGTAATTTTCATTATCGAGAACATCCACCTTCTTAAGTAAATTTATTCCTAGGTATTTCTGGTAGCTATTGTGAGTGGAGTTATTTTATAATTTCTTTCTCGGTGAGTTCATTATTGATATATAAAAATGCTACTCAGTTTTATGCCTACTGGGTAGGTTTATGATTTCCAGTGGTCTTTTGGTGAAGTCTTTAGATTCTGTATAGTTAAATCCTTAAACAACAGTTGAGACAGGGACGCTAATCTCCACATACACAAAATTGAGTGTAACTTTTGGCTTCCCCAGAATGTAACTACTAATAGCTTGCTGTTGGCCAGAAGCCTCCTCTCAGCAGAAACAGCCAATGAACACATATGCTGTGCATCGTCTGAGGCTGAAAGCTAGGCAAGGACTATAAGGAATTGTCTCTTACTGGGATGCATGATTTAAATGGAGAGAAAAACTTTTCATGCAGTAGAGATCAGGGGCATGCATGCAGACTTTTAAGTAGGTGATCGCAACCCAAGCTCACCACAGTAGCAGGGGGAGACAGCTATAAAATATAAGAGTAGTACAGTATTACTGTAATTAATTTTATGCAGATATGATTGGATGTCAAATCTTTGTATACATATTGCACACTCCTCTCCACTATAAATTGCACTAAGTATGGAATAGGTTTATGTGCATGGGTTTCAGTACTATTTTTTTTTTGAGAAAGTGTTTATCATGTAGCCTTTGGCTAGACTGGAACTTACTATGTAAACCAGGGTGGCCTTAAACTGGAGATTTGCCTGCCTCTGCCTCCCAAGTGCCGGGATTGGAGGCAGGCTTCACCATGCCCACCAGCAAGTTTTGGTAAGCGTGTGCACGTGTTTGTGTTCTTGTATGTTTATGTGTGTGTGCATGGGTGTGGAAGACACAGGTCAATGCTAGGTGTTTCTCTCAGATGATCTTCCATCTTTCTTTTCTTTTTTTTAAAGACAGCACCTCTCACTGAATCTAAAGATCACGAATTTGGCTAAACTAGCTACCCAGCAGGTCTCAGGGGTCTTCCTGTCTCACCTTCCCAGCACTGGGGTGACAGACATATGCTACCAGTCTGGATTATTTTTTACATGGGTTTTGGAGAATTCAGGTCCTCAGGTGTATTATCCATGGAGCCAAATTTTAACTTTTTTATTATATATTGATGTATAGTCAATGGTAGTACCTGTATTTTTTGCACTTGTGGCCTACTTTGCTTTTTAAGCTTATGGGCTGTATAGTTGACCTGTGAATCATTTCAAATTGTTGCAATGCTCAGAAGGAAAATTTCCTTATCAGTAAATCTGTAGAGTTCAAACCCATTGTTCAAGGGTCAAATGTTTATATGATCACACCATCTATAAACAGGGGTAATTTGGCTCACCTCCTTCTTAGTTTTTTAAGATTTTTAAAATATTTTTAATTATGTTGTTTGCGTGTGAGTGTGTGCACAGTTACCCATGGAGGCCAGACAAGGGCCGCAGATTCCCTGGAGCTGGAGTTATAGATGCCTATGAGCCACCAAGATGTGCGTGAGGGGAACCGGACTCCAGGCCTCTGGAAGGACAGCGGGCACGCTCAACTGCTGAGCCAGCTCTTCCGCCCCTCCCTCTCTGCTTCTATACCCTCAGCTTCTTCTTCTTGCCTTACTGGGTAAGACTCTTAGGAATAAATAGCAGAGGGAAGCGGACACTGACAGCTTTGTCTTGCTCCTGATCTCAGGGAAAATGCTGTCAGCTCTTAGTGCGCAGCATGGCATTTGCTGTGGATTTGTGATAAGCGGCCATCGCTAGGATGAGATTTACTCCTTCTGTGCATAATTTGCACAGAGGTTTTTTTTTTTTATCATAAAGAGATGTTGGATTTTCTTGAATTCACACTCCGCATACTTTACTGTATCACTCAGTGCAGCGTCTGACGTTGTAGATAGCCAGTAAGTATTTGCTAAATGAGCAATAGGATCGGCTGTTCTACAGCTTCGGTATCACCAGGCTTTCCAACCAGTGGTTCAAATAAAGTACCACTAATGCTAGAACCTTCCTTCTCCTAATCGCAGTTTCTACTCCATTGCATAAGGCTCCCCTGCTAGTGGTGGCGGTGCACACCTTTAATCCCATCACCAGGAAAGCAGAGGCAGGTGGACTCTGTGAGTTCAAGGCCAGTCTAATCTACCTGGTGAGTTTCAGGACAAGCCAGAGCTACACAGAGAAACACTACCTGGAAACAAACAAACAAGCAAACAAAGGTCTCCCCTGCCATTAGGCGAATATGGTGGCATCCTTCAAGTGGCATTAAGTTGGTTGTTCTTGTCAGCTGAATGGAATTTAGAATCATACAGAATAAAAGTATTTAAGCTTGTATGGGAAGGAGTTTCTAGATTGCAATAACTGGAGTGGAAAGACTACAGTGAATGTGGGTGGTACCATCTCACAGACTGGGGTCCTGGACTGAATTTAAAATGTGAAGGTAAGCTGCTCACCTGCGTTCCTTTCTCTCTGCTTCCTGACTATGGGTAAATACGACCAGCTGTCACAAGCCCCTGTCACCATGCCTTTCCCACCATGATGGACTGAGTCACAATAAATGCTTCTTTAATTTGCTTTTGTTAAGTATTTGGTAACAGCCAAGGGAAAGTAACTAATACAGACATCTTCAATACCCCCAAGTCAGCCCAAGGCCTAGCTGCTGTTAACAACGGCTGCCAGCTGTTACAGTGGTCACCGGCTCTGCCCTGAGGCCCTTGGCTGACCCTTGACTCTTCTATGGAATTCTCGTGTTGGTGAGGGACCAATGGTCTACTAGATGGCTTTCTTACCTGAAGTTTAGATCATGCTGACTCTTCTCCCCAATAACGACACCACCCTTGCACTGTACGGTGACAGCAAAGCAGTCCCCTGTGCATTGAGAGTGGCCATACCTCTGGAAATGGTCCCATGACTGACACCTGAGACCCTGAAAGAATTCGATGGGTCAGTGATGGGCGCCTTCTGCTCAGTAATCCTAACGCGCATGTCAGGATGTGGAAGACGAACTTGAGAAGGTCACTGAATGTCTTTATTTGTTGCTCTTTCCACTGTAGCCGCATTGAGTAAATCTCCTTCCTTGGCTTTTCACAAATGCTTATCTGTTTAACTGGCGTATTTGGATGGATGGGCGAGCATAGCTTGTTGGGTTTGCCAGGACCCTGGCTCAGACCCTAACAGCTCTGGCAACAATCACATCTGCAAAAACCTAATTCCAAAAACAAGCTCCCGTTCTGAGATTTCAAGTGGATATGAATTCAAGACCAACACTATTCAACCCAACAGAGCAACATTTTTACAGTGAAATAAAAACTCATGAAAAAAATCCATGAAGAATGAAATTTCAAAATTTTGACTGACAACCAAATTCTACACTAACATGACTCCCCTCAATCACCTTCCTAGCCCCAGCCCTAACGAGGCCGCCTCTACGAGAAGCCTCTAGAACAACAGAAGGGTAGGTAAAAAAGATGTCCTGTGATTGTTCCTCAGGAGCAGATATCTGCTCACCCTGGGGTAGGGTACAACAGCATCACCTCAGGCAGAGTAACAAACAGCATCATCCTATATAGGGTAGCTCAATAGGCCAAAAAATAAAATAAAATAAAGATAAAAAGGTTCCACCCAAGTCTTGAAATGGCAAACTAGTGAATTTACTGTAGTTGCTTGTAGGCTCAAAGTTACTCAAAGGCAGCTCCATCACAGAAAAAGCTCCCCCAAGCAGAGGTGGGCGGGGTCAAGGACGGTCCCTTTAGAAGGGTGTGCTCTTCCATCCCCCACCCAACCCTGGGGAGAAGGTTGTTCCTGGCCCAGCCAGAGGATTTGCAACCTTTACAACTTGCTAAAGGCTGGTGAGTGGAACCAATAGGGGAAAAGAAGATCTTAAAGGAGAGGATTCTGGGTCATATGTCCCCTCCTGGAGACTGCTGCTCCTGGGACCCCTCCCATTACACCAATGGGAAGTGTGCTTGCACAAGGTTTGTTGTTCAAATTCCTTCTTCTCCATCCATGGCTGCTGTCACCAGCGCTCCCCATGTCAGCAGCCCACCTCTCTCCAAAGACCACCCCCACATTCCTGGAGCCTGCTCCCACTCTCCAAAGACCAACCCCACATTCCTGACAGCAGTGACCCATCTCCTAACCTATAGCCCACTTTTTCTGCACCAATCTTTTTTCCAGGACATATACCTTTCTGCCCTTCCCACCAAGTGAACTCAGAGGTAACCCTGAGATAATTATCTCTCCACCAAGAGATTTCCCCCCTTAACATTTTGGGGGCTCATCTGGGATTGAAAACCCTGGTGACACAGGTATGGGGGACAGTTTGCAAAGTTGTTTCCCTGAAGCTTGTTAACCCGACTTGCTCCACACAAGACTCTCCTCCCCCCAGTAACTGTTTACTCTCCTAACCTTAGGACAGGGCCTCCTGAATCTCCTATGTTTCTACTTCCCAAGCCTTGTAAATTGTATGAACTTTCTGAGCTTTGTGGGTTGTATGAGCTTTGTGGAACATGTAAATCATATGAACTTCCCAAGCCTGGTCAGTTTCCTTAGCTTCCTTAGAGTCCGTAGCCTCTCCCTTCCCTCTAGGAGAGAATACTTCAACTTAGAGGAAACCATATACAACAAGGAGTCCAGTACTCTCCGCTTTCCTTCATCCATCTTCAGCTTTACTGGCCTAGCAAGTTTCTCCCACTGCTTAGCTCTATAAACAACGAGGAGCGGCTATCTGTTTCAGGGGCTTGACCTCCCAGGTGTCCACAACACGGGCCTCTCTGTACCACTCGGGTTAGAAAAGACTTGTAAACAAGCTCTGTTGGAAACTCTTCTTTTCCTCCTGGCATCTGCTTGTCTGCACTAAAATGACTCTGTGTTTAAAGAAAGAGGAGCCTTCTAGAGAGAGGTGAAGCCTGTGCACCAGGCCTGACGAGATCTCATTACCGCTAGGAGCATCAGAGACAGATCAACCACAACAAGCCCTGGAAAGCCTTCCTCCTCTCCTCCCCGCATCCTGTGTGCAACCCTAGGGAAACAGATCTTTGTGATCAGCTAGTCTTGAAATGGCTTTGGAAATTGTCAGACTCAGTCTCTGCCTGGACGTTAGTTTTCCAGTAATTGAAGGTAAGAAATAGCCCAGCCAGAGCTGTAGTGACTCAAAAAGTAGGTCGTAAATATGTTTGAATCAAATTACTGAGACTAATTCCTGGCAGCAAACACTACAGCAAGCAGGCCTCTGTGTTTGTTTTCCTTTCTTTTCTAGAATTACAGAGACAAAGCATCGAAACATTCATGGTTCCTTCCTGCTGAACAAAGAAAGGACAGAGAATTCGATATTATTCATATCTGCACACATTTTGGTACATATAAAATTCAAGGCACTTTCTAAGTGTAATTTTCATGAAATCAAACTGACAAGGTTGATAGTGAATTCTCCTTGTTTTTAGAGACTAAAAGAATCTCAGAGAGAAAGTCCATTCATTCAGACCCCAGTAGAATCTTCACGGGACTCACAAACTATATGTAAAGCCGCAGTTCTAATAGGATCGTGACTTTACAGATGCTGGATGAATGCAGACGCCAAACGAAACTGCTCCGGGCCATGAGCCTTTTCAATGGGTGTGACTGGATTGTGGGGAAAGAGCATCCATGTAAATGTGAGAACCCACATAAAGCTGGGCATGGCAACACCTGTAAGCCCAGAGCGCCTAGGGGGAGATGGGAGGTGGAGACGAGAGAATCCATGAAAGTTATGAGACCAGCTACCCTGGGGTATGCAGTGGTGAGCAACAGAAAACACTGCTCCAAATAAGGTGGAAAGGCGAGGACCAACCCCAAGGTTGTCTTCTGGCCTCCATGTGGGTGTAATAGCCTGTGCATGCCCACGTTACTAAGGAAGGGGAGACATGGCTGCCAGAGCTGGCTCCCTGTGGAAAGGCACTGGGACATGTTTATGGTGATCGGGTTCTTTCGCAGCCATAGCCACCATGGCAGGAGAGGCTGGGGGAGAGCCCCAACGACTCACAGAACAAAGGGGATTCCTTGCTTACAAAGAAATAATATTCCTCCTACATAGAGAAGAAAGCTGAAACAGCAACGAGGGCCAGTGAAACGGCTCTGTAGAGAAAGATAAGATACGTCTCGTGAAGCAAGCCTGACAGCCTGTGCCCACGCAGAGGAAGAGAAGGACTAACCCTGCAAGTTCCCCTCTGACACCCACTTGTGTGCCAAGGGGCGTGTATGCATGCACACACAGAGAGACACACACATACACAAACATGCACACATACACGCATACATACATACATACATACATGCATACAATTAAGAGATAAGCAAACCCCTGTACATAAACATGATGTGCCGGGACTCCTCTTTAAGAAGCCAGCAGTCCTTCTTCCTTTATTTTCTAGTGTTTCTTTCTCCTAACTCTGCTTCATCCTGACTGAGGCTAAGCCAAAGATCCAGTTCGAAGGAGATGGACTCTTTCGGCTGCCTCAGGCAACAACAGGAAGTTGTGCCGCTGCCGCAGTGAACAGCTCTTGCAGGCACCCAGGTCCTTCTCACTTAGATTTGTCCTAGGCCTCCCTGCCCTCACTCAGAGCCCAAAGGGAAGGAACCACCTCACCCCTTCAATCTCTTCCTGCCGTGAACTTCAGACTGTGATCCTTAGCAAACAGAAATCCCCTTGCAGGCCTAGAGAGATGGCTCAGCAGTTAAGATCGCTTGCTGCTCTTGCAGAGGACTCCAGTTCTGTTCACAGCACCCACAAAGAGTGACTTACCGCTACCTCTAACTCCAGCTCCAGGGGATCCGACGCCCTCTTCTGGCCTGTATAGACGCTGCACTCACGTGCACACAGCCACACAATAAACAATAAAGTCCCTGAAATAAACAAAGCCCGTTGAAGAGTTTCTCTGTTCTAACAACAAAATCTCTCCCACATGAATTATGCTACCCCCTCTAGAGAAACCAAGCAATTTAGCTTTGTTCTCACTGCATATTTAATTAAATTTTTCAGAGCCATTAAATCATGTTGATGGGAAGTATTTAATGGTATGGAAACAGTGTTTGTGGCATATAAATAAGAGAAAAAATATTCGAAAGTACGTGATGAAGAATCCTGATTGTGTGGAAGTGTGTGTGTTTGATGAGGAGGAGGGGGGAAGCTTGCAAGTGCATTGTGGCTCAGTGCTTTCCTTCCGACACCAAGGCCTTAATACACCACGAGAAAGCTGTTTATTTGTTTGCTTGCTCAAGACAGAGTCTCTCTATGTAGTTAGGCTATCCTGGAACTCAGTTTGTAGACCAGGCTGGGCTGGAACTCACAGAGATCCTCCTGCCTCCGCCTCCTGAGTGCTGAGATTAAAGGCACTTGCTGCTGCTATGTCTGGCCTGGTGTTTAGTTTTTGATCTTGAAATGGGATTTTACACACAAGGTGGGTTTGAAAGTCAAGAATAGATAAGAGAGGACTCTTCCTTTCCTATAAAGGTTGTTCCTTTAATGATGCCACCTTGGGTTTAGAAAGAGGCTCTCTCACCAACCTGGAACTCCCTGACTCAGCTAGGCTGGCTGGCCAGTGAGACCTAGGGGTCCACCTGTCTCCTCCTCCCCGGTGCTGGGATACTAAGCATGAACCACCATGCATAGCTCTCTCGTTACTGTGGTTGTGCACATAGGAGCATGAGAGTCTGTGTCTGCTGTGTTCACACCTGTGCAGATGCCAGAGTCCAGGAGAGGGGACCAGGTGCTCTGGAGCAGGAGTTACAGGAAGCAGCAAGCTGTCCAACATAGCTACTGAAAGCCAGACTTGGGTTCCCTGGAAGAGCAGCAAGTGCTCTGAGCTGTAGAGTGGTTTCTCTGGCCCCTCGAGACTTTGGATGTGAGCTCTGGGGATCATGTGAAAGTCCTCATCTGGCCATGCAAGTACGTTAGTGGCTGAGCCATCCTCCCATGCCGAGTTAGCTTTGCAGTGTTGATCGCATTATTAGAACTCATTGGGAAAGTGACATCTTCGCAACCTAAGTGTCTGTGTGAGACGAGGCCTCGGGCAATTTCTCCCCCTTTTTAACGTCGCATCGCTCAATTCAGTTAAAAATTTGAAACTGTAGCTGAAAAACATTATTATGGAGGAAACTTCAACACCAGGTAGATTAAAAAAATTCAAATATTTAAGAAAAAAGAAAATCAACCTTAAATACCTCCCACCAGATTGAATAAAACTAAGACGACAGGGAACATATTTTTATACCTTTTTCAAGTGTGTGTGTGTGTGTGTGTGTGTGTGTGTGCAGGTGTCTGTGGAGAAGATGGTGTCAGATCCCCCAGAACTAGAGTTGCAGGAAGCTGTGAGCTGCCTGATGTAGGTATTGGGGACCGAACTCTGGTCTTCTGCACAAACAGAAAAGTGCTCTTAACCACTGACCCATCGCTCCTGAACACATGCTTTAAGGCAAACATTATTCTGATATTGAAAACTACCAAAGCATCTTAAGAAAGAAAATTAAAAATCAGGATCCTTTGAAACATAGATATAAGAGTCTTAATCAGCATATTAACAAACACAGCCAATTTGGCAAGAGCTCTTGAAGCTGTAAACCTGTTTACCCAGTGGCTTGCTTGGCAGTGAGAATTCTGAGTCTACTTGACCAGGCTGGGTGCCCTCACATAAAACGACAAGTGTTCGCCCCAACACAGAATCCTCATTACATCACTGTTTGTGTTAGAAGATTGGAGACAGCCCGAGTCCCCAACAATAAAGGTCTCGTTATATAGATTACTCAGTGGCAGACAATGGGACACTGTACAACAATAATGATGGTTGTCTGTATTGATGCCAGAAATCTATAAGCTGTATTTGGTAAATTCTAAAATTCCATGTTACAGAGACGTGGTTATATTATTCTTACTGGTGCATTCAAAAGTGTAAAAGTGGGAGGCTGGGGAGATGGCTTGATGGGTTAGTGCTTACTGCACTGCAGCATGAGGCCCATGTCAAGGGCCTGCTGTAGAGTGCACATCCGCAATTCCTGCTCTGGAGAGGGGAGAGAATGCCCAGGGCCCTTAACTAACTGTTCGAGCCAATCATCAGTGAGCTCCAGGTTCAGGGAGAGACCCTGTCTCAAAAAAAAATCAGATGAAGTTTGATAGAGAAAGACAGCTGCAGTCAACCTCTGACCCTCACACACGAGCACATGCGTGCATGCACACACACACATACACACACACCACACACGAGCACATGCGTGCATGCACACACACACATACACACACACACCACACACGAGCACATGTGTGCATGCACACACATACCACACACGAGCACATGCATGCATGCACACACACACATACACACACATACACCAACCCCCTCTCTCAGGGATGACATTTCCATTCAGTGTGTAATATCTTTATTCCCCTGCCTACCACTTCTACTAAACAAACCATGAAAAAGAAATTGGCAGCATAGAGTTTTACTCAAGCCCAGGCTCAGATAAACTGGGGCAAAGACCATGTACCACACAGAAAAGCATCCCTTGTTTTTGAGGAAGAGAAGTTGCCAGAGGGCTTTGTGGGGAAAAAATCTTGACTCTTGGAGAGCTTTGTTGGCCTTTGGAGGGTTAATAGATAAAGAAAAGATGTCCTCCAGAAGGCAGAGCACCAAGTAAGAAGGAGTAGTTTAGGAAACCATTACTGTGAAGTGGACAGCGAGCCCGGTACAGCTTCCTTCACCTCGGTCAATGTGGAGTGGACAGCGAGCCCGGTACAGCTTCCTTCACTTCAGATATCAATGCTCCGCTGAGGAAAGCCCTCCATCCCTGGAAAGCCCTCCTCTTGCCTTCTTCTTTACTTACTTTCATTTCCTCTATAAAACATTTAGTCCAATCTGTTACAGTGTCACATGCTTGAAATCCTGTGTGAGATGGCAGAGTTAGGCTGGGTAGCCAACTTAGCCTAGCCAATGAGTTCTAGCCCAGTGAGAGAAGCTGTTTCCCCAACCAAGGTCAATGGCGCCTGAGAAATGACACTTGAGGTTGCCATCTGGCCTATGCACACAAGCTGGTATTCTCTAAAAGCACAGTTTACAGGTCTGGAGAGATGGCTCAACAGCTAAGAGATCTCCCTCGTCTTACAGAGGACCTGAGTTCAGTGTCCAGAACCCCTATAACGTGCCTCACAACTGCCTCTAACTCCGGCTCCAAAGGACCTGAAGTTCTTCTGGCCTCACACACGTGTGTATATCCACACAGAGATGCCCAAAAATTCATATAAATGATTTTTAAGCATGATTTTCACTTTTGTCTTTCAAGCAATCTACATTTAATAAAATCCCCATGATGAGCCCTTTTTTTTTCCCTTCATGGTACACTATTGCTCCTTTTCCACATCGGTTTTATTTATAGCCTGACTTTCCCAAAAATGTGTTTGATGTGGTTTCCAGACAAACAACTGTACAATGAAGTTAATGAACCAGAAAATCTGGACCAAGGAGAAAACAGAAGAGAGGAGGATGTGACAGCTGGAAGCTGGTAGACCTCAGGAATGAACTTGACTGCTTGGAGGAGCTCACATACCTGTTCGACCAGCCTGGTGCCAGTGGGAGGATCTGGACCAGTGAGTCACAAAGGGGGAGAAACAGGGCCTGCATTCACACTTGCAGGGAGTCTCTAGCTTGTGAGCCAGGTGCCAAATCACAACACAGAGACTTATTTATCATGAAAGCTCGGCCAATAGCTTAGGTTTACTTCTAACTAGCTCTTATAACTTAAATTAACCCATATCTATTAATCGACTTCCTGCCTTGTGGCTTTATTGCCTTTACTCTGTACTGCCCACGCTGCTTTCCTGCTTCCTACATGTCTGGCTGGCTACTCTGCCTTCTTCTTCCCAGCATTCTCTCTGCCCTGAACACCCTGCCTAGCTGTTGGCCATTCAGCTTTTTAGTAAACCAATCAGAGTGACAAATCTTCACAGTGTACAAAGAGACTGCTCCACAACAGGTGACAGCTCTGCCTACCAGCGGGAAGCAGGATGTGTATGTCATAAATAAAGGAGCTGCTTTGTAGATGGTAGTCAGCCCAGTCAATCCCATCCAGGAGTGTTTGCCAGAGCTGGGAGATGGCTCTGCAGGGAAATTGCCTGCTCTGCAATCTTGAGGATCTGTGTTTGGATCCTCAGCACCCACGTAAAAGCTTCGTGTGGCAGGATACTCCTGTAACTCCAGCACTGGTGCCCAGAAATCCAAGAAATAGCCATATTTCTGGGAGCTCACTGGCCCACCCACCTAGCCACATCAGTGAGCTCCAGGTTCAGTGAGAGACGAAATCAAGAGACAAGTTGGAGGGAGCAGGAGAGCAGTCTCAGGGGTTAAGAGCACTTGCTGCTCTGTTTGGGTACTGACACTCATGTTGGGCAGCTCACAAATACCTGTAACCCTAACTCTTGGGGATCCAAGGTGCTCTCTGGGCACAGGTCAGGCCTCAAGTACACATACACAGACATATACAAATGCATATAAGTTAAAAGTAAAAACAAAAGAGAACTAACGTTAGGGAAGGGTAAAAGAAAATGCCTCGATCCACATTGACTCTGGCCATTGTATGCACACACTCAAACACTCTTGCATACATATATGCATATGCACATACACCCCCCCACACACACACACATACACACATACACACACACACACACACACACACAAAGCATCTATGAGAAGTTACAAGTTGATTTAAATAAACCAAGCTTTGGAATATTAAGTCAGATATTGAAAGCAAGCATGGTGACAATTTAGAAACTGACCAATTGTTCTCCTCTACAGGAAGATAGCCACATGACCAGGTAATAATAGAAAGAGATTGGCATCTAGACTGAGCTCTGTCCTTCCTGCCTCCAACATGCATTTCCGCTGTTCTTTCATCTGATGCTGCATTTTGTTAAACACGGCATAGTCCATTTCACCCATCCTGATGCATCCCATTGTCTACTAGAAAAAAAATACAAATTCCACAGGCAAATTCAAAACTCTGAGTAATGAGGCTACATCCTGCACATAGATTCTTTCCCACCTAAACTAGCAAAGCTGCACTCTGCCTAAAGGGGTATATCGAGGCAGAAAATTCCCCCAAAATCAGACTAATGGAAGAGACAGACCAGTAAACAGCAACAGGAATGCAACATGTAGCTACATTTATAATGGAACCCCCAACAGGGGAATGATTTTATTACTTTGCAAAGGGGGGAAGGATGGTTAGAAAAAAACATGCAATCCTGAGAGATGGCTCTGTGGTTAGCGGGGCTTGCTGGCCAGCTTGGGTTTGAGTCTCAGAATCCACATGGTGGAAAGAAGGAACCAGCTCTCAGAAACGGTCCTTTGACCTCCACATGTTCACCATGGCAAGTGTGTGCTCACACATATGCACACACGTAGAAGAGACACATAGATACACACAAATAAGTAAAAAACAAACATAAAAAAAAAGAGAATAAATGAAAGAAAACACTGAGATAGCTAAGATCTGTTTGTGCTAGGACATGGAAGACTGGGGTGTGGAGGGAGTTGTGCCAGCAGGCATGACAAGGAGGACGCAAGAGCCTGCATGGAGTGAATGGGAGTGGCTTCTTTGGTGTCTGATAGGACTGCTGGAGAACAGCCTAGATCCTGCCCTGCAGGGCTCCGGATGTCTGGCAACACTGCACTGTCTGAGGTCCTAGTCACATGGAAACACTATGGGACTAGCCATATCCTGTGGTAAGCTCCACAGTAGCCCCACACATCGATGAAAACTCATTGGCATGTGACTGGGAGGATGGGCTTGGGTGAGCTAGGAGGAGCTTGGAGAAGGGTTTTCACTTTATTCTAAGGAAATGAAATAGGTCATTGGGAATATTTAAACTTTTGGCTCACGATTGTATGTGAGCATTCAGAAACTGTCCCAAAGTAGTCAAGATGAGATTGTGGAGGGTGCTGGAGAGAGAGAAAGAACATGGGGAGGGCTGAGGGAAGAACGACAAGTATGATCTTTTGGTGGCTGATCGTGCATGAACTGAGTAATGACAGTCAAGGCGTTGGAACAGTAAGATTCTAGGACACAAAGGTCCGTAAAGTTGGTGACCATGAATACAAGTGGAGAGCCGACAAGTCCAGAGATGGGGACAGAAACAAGAAGCGAAGAGTAGACTGGGGCTATGGCTCGGTTGGTAGAGTTCTTGCCTAAAATTTCTGAAGCCCCGGTCCATCCCCAGCACTGCCTAAACTGGGAGAAGTGGTAAATTCCTTGAATCCCAGCACTGGGGGGGTGGAGGCAGGAGGATCAGAAGTTCAAGATCATCTTTGTCTCCATAGCAAGTTCAAAGTCAACCACATGTGACCTTGTCACAAAACAAGAAAAAGTGTTTTTCCATATAAAGTTGATTATTGTCTTCTCCAGATCTGTGAAGAATTTTGATGGGATTTTGATGGGGATTGCATTGAATCTATAGATTGCTTTTGGTAGAATTGCCATTTTTACTATGTTGATCCTCCCAATCCAAGAGCAGGGGAGATCCTTCCATTTTCTGGTGTCCTCTTCAATTTCTTTCTTCAAAGACTTAAAGTTCTTGTCAAATAGATCTTTCACTTCCTTGGTCAGAGTTACCCCAAGATATTTTATGCTATTTGTGGCTATCATGAAAGGTGATGCTTCTCTGATTTCCCTCTCTGTTTCCTTATCCTTAGTGTATAGGAAGGCCACTGATTTTTTGGAGTTGATCTTGTATCCTGCCACATTACTAAAGGGCAATGGGGATGTTCTATCGGGAACTCACCAAGGCCAGCTGGCCTGGATCTGAAAAAGCCTGGGATAAAACCGGACTCGCTGAACATAGTGGACAATGAGGACTACAGAGAACTCAAGAACAATGGCAATGGGTTTTTGATCCTACTGCACGAACTGGCTTTGTGGGAGCCTAGGCAATTTGGATGCTCACCTTACTAGACCTGGATGGAGGTAGGTGGTCCTTGGACTTCCCACAGGGCAGGGAAACCTGATTGCTCTTTGGGCTGACGAGGGAGGGGGATTTGATTGGGGGAGGGGGAGGGAAATGGGAGGCGGTGGCGGGGAAGAGTCAGAAATCTTTAATAAATAAATAAATAAAAATAAAACAAGAAAAAGTGAAAGATACACAGAGTGCCGTTGAATAGGGATAGGGAAAGGGGAAAGATACTCTCCAAGACACGGAATTCCAGGTAGGAAATGGTTTCTGAGGAAAGAGAGAGGCTAGCGTTTCAGATGTATAAATGTAAGACTAGGTTTGGGACCTTAGACTAATGAGAAGTAAAGGTCTTGGATTTGTTGACAAGCCCAGCTCTAGATAAAGATGTGAGGATAAGCACTCAGACACTGGCTGGAAGTCACTGGCCTGGGTGTCTAGCATTCAGCTGTGATGGATGGAGACCATCACTGCAGGTCAGCAGACTCAATATAACAACTAAAGGCTCAGAAATGAATAAACTAAACATATTGTGTTATTAGTGCCAACAGAGAGATGGACACAGAATCTAAAGGGACAAAGTGTCCGTGAAAGATGAACAACCCTCTACTTAATTAGGATGTCCAACTCACTGGGTTTATCTGCTGAGTGTTGGCATTAGTTTGTGGAGTCATAGGCAGTAGAGCTTCGAGGTATGAGGAGAGAGCACAGAGCTTCTGGGAACTTTGTGGATTAGTTAGGGAGACTGGAGGCTGTAAGACCTTTAAACACAGAAATGCTTCTTCATGTCAACAACCTTTCCCCGTGTGACATTTGCTAGGTGTGCTGCCCCAGTAAGGACACCTGTTTCAGGCCTGACAGCAGAGAGACAACCCTCGTCATGGAGTGATGAGAGCACAGGGGCTGGTTAGAAACAGGACTGTACCTCACATGGCGGGACCTTGACTCAACTCACATACATGCACACACAGACAGACATACAGACACACACAGAGAGAAACAGACATATATACACACACAGACAGACATACAGACACACACACACATTACTTTGAGATGGTTATGTAAAATGTGAAAACAGACATCATTTTCATTGATAAATTGGAATCTGCAGAAGTGACTCAGCCGATAAAGTCCTTGTCATGCAAGCATGAGAACTTGAGTCAGAACCCCAGGACTCATGTAGGAAAATCTCTGAGGGGCAGTATTACTCATAATCTCAGCACCGATAGGTAGAGACGAGGAGATCCCGAGCTTGATGGTCAGCCAGTCCAGATGAACTGGAATGTTTTCGGCTGGGTGGGAGAGCCTGTACTGAAAAATAAGAGGAGAACCATTGAGGGAGAGGGAGATGGACTACCTTGGTTTCTGGCCTTCAGTTGTACCTGCATACATATACACATAGTGTACTCATACATATGAACATGTGCAGACACATATAGACAAAAATCAATGTTAGGCTTGATGAGAAATGGAAACTTTGAACTGAAAAGATGGCTCAGTGGGTAGAAGTACTTGCCACGGAGGCCTGACAACCCGAGTTCAAGTCCCCTCTGGATACAAGCATTCAATCATCTAATCAATGCGGAAGAAAATAGGCACTCTATGAGGACAGGAGGCAGGAGAATCTCTAGAGGCTTCCAGAAAAACCAGGTTTACCCAGTAGAGAAGAGCCTGTGTAGAACAAAGTGTAAAGTCAAGGAGTAACACCCAAATTTGTCCTCTGACCTCCACACACCTGCTGTGGCATGCACACAACCACACAGACAAGCGAGCACATACTCGCATATACACATACAATGCAAACACATACGCACACGAAATAACATAATACATAAATAATTTCTGTTCATGTGTTCAGAGACATTTTTAAGGCATCTAAAGTGTAAGCTGTAAACAAGGAGATGATGTTTAGTATATATACATAAAACTTGTATCCAAAATATGTAAAGAACTAGAGAAAATAGAAATCAGGGCCAGTGAGTTATCTCAGCAGGCAAAGGTGTTTGCTACCAAGCCTGACCATCCGAATTTATTCCTGGGACCACCCCCCCCCATGATGGAAGAGAAGAACTGACACCTGCTAGTTGGCCTGCACTTTCACACACATAGCCTTCTATGTACACACACACATACACACACACACACACACACACACACACACACACACACACACACACACACATACACACACACACACACATACAAAACATAATTTAAAAAGTAAAAGCACAATAAGTAGCTAGGGAAAGAATTAGAAATCAGTAAATCCAAATTACTGATCTAAAATAAATAACAAAAGATTGGAAAAATCATTTTACTTTGAAAATATCCAAGTTCCTTGAAATAGTGCCTAAAATGAATTATGGGAGCTAGAAAGATGGCTCTGTGGTTAAGGCCCACTTACTGCCCTTCCAGTAGACTTACGTTTGATTCTCAGCACCCATGTAACTCCAGCTCCAGAGGATCTGATGCTCTCTTTTGCTATCTGTTGGCATGTGCACACATGTGTCCAGCTAACTACACAGGACACATATATACACATGATTAAAATCAAAAATAAATCTTAAACAAAATGACCCACTGGAAGCGGGTGAACACAACAGAGCTCTGGCTATCACTACCAGAGTGCCCTAAGATACAAAGACTGTGGCACCTCTCATTGCAATGCAGAGAGAGCCACTGGGGTCCTTCTGAGCAGCTGCTCAGAGCATAAAATGCAGAGCACTTGGGAAAAAACGTTAAGCACTTCCTTAAAAACATGAAAATGTGCTCTCTCGACAGCCCAGCAATACTACTCCAAGCTAATTACCTAAGATACATAAAAATGAATATATACAAAAGGCTTTGTAAGCATTTTTAGTAAGGATTTTTAGTATAAAATTTTATCACAACTCTAAACTGAAAAAGTCTTCCATCGAAAGGAAGAGGGACAATCAGATTATAGTGTGTGGGGGAGGGGCAAATGTGCACAGGAGGTGCTCTTAGTAGCTACAGCTGAGTTCGTATCCTGTCAGGACCCTAAGGGCAGGCCAGGCCAGATGCCTGAATACTAACTCTCCAGGGCTGATGGTGCCTCCAGAGTGGGCAAGTCTTCTTTCCACAGTTTAACAAGCTCAAGACAGTTCCCGCAGAGACATGCCCACAGACCAGCCTCATCTTGACAACCCCCATGGAGACTCTTCTCTTTAGCTGATTCTGATTGTAGCCAAGTTGAATTAAAACTAACCACTGCACTGCTGATGTCTCTTTAGGGAGACGTGAGGCCCCTCTCTCAGCTGAAGTATGTGTGTTTATTTATTTCACAGGCACGGGTGAGTGTGTAAGCAAGCACGTGTACCACAGCATGCGTGTGAAGATCAGGAAACAACTAGAAGTAGCAGTCCGAGCGATCGAGTTCAGACAGTAAGGCTTAGCGGCAAGCCCCTTTACCCTCGGAGCCATCTCGCCAAACCCTCATCTGATGTCTTGCTGTTGGGGTAGGAATGTAAAGAACTTTTTCAATGCTCGCATATTGTTCGCGTTATTTTTAAAATATATGCCTTTTTCTTTTTAATTTTGACCTTTAAAATGCATTTTCTCTCACAGCAATCCCACTGAAATCAAGAACAAGACAAGGTTGTCCACTCTCTCCATGTCTATTCAATATAGTTCTTGAGGTCTTAGCTAGAGCAATAAGACAACAAAAGGAGATCAAGGAGATACAAATTGGAAAAAAAGAAGTCAAACTCTCACTATTTGCTGATGATATGATAGTTTACATAAGCAACCCCAAACGTTCTACCAAGGAACTCCTACAACTCATAAACACTTTCAGTAATGTAGCAGGATACAAGAGTACCTCAAAAAATCAGTAGCCCTCCTGTACACAGATGATAAGTGGGCTGAGAAAGAAATCAGCAAAACCTCACCCTTCACAATAGCCACAAATAGCATAAAATACCTCAGAGTAACTCTAACCAAACAAGTGGAAGACTTAAATGACAAGAGCTTTAATCTTTGAAGAAAAAATTTGAAGAAGACATCAGAAAGTGGAAAGACCTCCCATGCTCTTGGGTAGGTAGAATTTTTTTTTTTTTTTTTGGTTCCTGTCCTGGAACTAGCTCTTGTAGACCAGGCTGGCCTCGAACTCACAGAGATCCGCCTGCCTCTGCCTCCCGAGTGCTGGGATTAAAGGTGTGCGCCACCACCGCCTGGCTGGTAGAATTAACATAGTAAAAATGTCAATCTCACCAAAAGCAACCTACAGATTCAATGCAATGCCCATCACAGCAAAATTCCTCACAGACCTTGAGAGAATGGAACTCAACTTCATATGGAAAAGCAAAATACCCAGGATGACCAAAACAATCCTGGACAATAAAAGAACTTCTGGGGGCATCACAATCCCTGACTTCAAACTCTACTACAGAGCTACAGTACTGAAAATAGCCTGGTATTGGCATAAAAACAGACAGGAGGACCAATAGAACCAAACTGAAGATTCGGATATCAATCCACACACCTATGAACACCTGATTTTTGACAAAGAAGCAAAAAATATTACATGGAAAAAGAAAGCATATTTAATGAATGGTGCTGGCATAACTGGATATCAATATGTAGAAGAATGAAAATAGATGCATATCTATCACCATAAACAAAACTCAAGTCCAAATGGATCAAAGACCTCAACATAAAGCCAGCCACACTGAACCTCATAGAAGAGAAAGTGGGAAGTACACTTGAACACATTGGCAAAGGAGATGACTTCCTAAATATAACCCCAGTAGCATAGACACTGAGAGAAACAATTAATAAATGGTACTTCCTGAAACTGAAAAGCTTCTGTAAAGCAAAGGACACCGTCAACAAGCAGAATGACAGCCAACAGAATAGGAAAAGATCTTCACCAACCCCAAATCTGACAGAGGTCTGATCTCCAAAATATACAAAGAACTCAAGAAATTGGTCATCAAAAAAAAATAATAATCCAGTAAAAAAAATGGAGTACAGACCTAAACAAAGAACTATCAACAGAGAAATGGCTGAAAGACACTTAAGAAAATACTCAACATCCTTAGTCATCAGAAAAATGCAAATCAAAACAACACTGAGATTCCATCTTACACCTATAAGAATGACCAAGATCAAAAACACTGATGACAACCTCTGTTGGAGAGGTTGTGGGGAAAAGGGAACACTCCTGCATTACTGGTGGGAATGCAAGCTGGTACAACCCCTTTGGATATCAGTATGGTGATTTCTCAGAAAATTAGGAAACAACCTTCCTCGAGACCCCGCAATACCACTCTTGGGTATATATCCAAAGGATGCTCAATCGTGCTCAATTATGTTCATAGCAGCATTGTTTGTCAGAACCTGGAAACAACCTAAATGCCCCACGACTGAAGAATGGATAAGGAAAATGTGATACATTTACACAATGAAATACTACACAGCAGAAAAAAAATAATGACATCTTGAAATTTGCAGGTCAATGGATGGATCTAGAAAACAGACCCAGAAAGACAATTATCACATGTACTCACTCATAAGTGGTTTTTAAACATAAAGCAAAGAAAATCAGCCTACAAACCACAATCCCAGAGAACCTAGACAACAATGAGGACCCTAAGAGAGACATACATGGATCTAATCTACATGGGAAGTAGAAAAAGACAAGATCTCCTGAGTGAATTGGGAGCATGGAGACCATGAGAGATGGTTGAAGGGGAGGGGAGAGACAAGGAAGGAAGCAGAGAAATATGTAGAGCTCAAGAAAAATCAAGAAAAAATACATTTTCTCTCAATAAGCACTCAGGGCTTCCTTTCCCTAAATTTAGCAGCAAAGATTTTTCATAGATGAAAACATTCCATTTCATTAAACTTTCTGAAGATAAAATAGCTCTCCCAATTCTTACTGCTCATTCCATTTTGAATTTGTGCTCTAATTCTGGTCGCTTCACCTTTAAATACACATGTTTTCAGAAGAGGAGACAAAAGAATAATAACTGTACTGCCACCCCCGGCGTGCTGGTGGAAAACAAGTTAGATGATGGCCGGGAAAAGCTTTGAGGAGTTGAAAGTGTCACAAGGATCTGAAGAGGTGGGAGGGGACCCAGGGCCCTTTGAAGCGTCCTGATGAGGGCTCTTACTGCACTTTGGGGAAGTAGTTAATCTGCCTGTTCTCTCTCTCTCTCTCTCTCTCTCTCTCTCTCTCTCTCTCTCTCTCTCTCTCTCTCTCTGTGTGTGTGTGTGTGTGTGTGTGTGTGTGTGTGTACACATTTCTCTTATAAGCACATATTCATCATGGGTCTTCAAAGTCACCTGAACCATGCGTGTGCAAGATCACAAGTGGACACATGCCTTCACCTTAGCCAGCTCCCACACCCTCCGCAGTGCTGTGGGCTCCCACACCTGCAGCAGTCACTCTGGCTTGTGAGTTGGCAGAGACAAGATTCTCACTCCATCTCCTACCCTTGTGGTGATGAGGGAATATTATGATAATCTGGGATCTTTGTGGTGACTTTGAGAATGATGGGGCTTCTCTCAGGGAACTAGGGTGCTGGGAGCTGAAATACAGCTAAAACCATCCCAAGTCAATAGATTTTTGTTCTTGTCTCTCAAATTTGAAGGCTGAAATTCACAGACCAAGGAAGTGTTTATTGTAGACTTATAGGTGGAGACAGAGCAAGGGTGGATGGAGCTCCTTATAGCAGGGAGGTCCCAGGAAACAGGGGTCCTAGGGAGCTGATGGGCTAGTGGCTTTGAAAGGACTTATGTCAGAAACTGGGGTGAGATCTAGGGAGCAGGTAAGTTGGTTGGTTCAGGTGCCTCCAACCAGCGTCCATTGCCCATAGCTTCTAGGCAGAGGTGCTCAGTTAAGAGATGGCAGACAAGGGAGCAGAGCTCTCTTCTGGCGCTCCTGGCCTCCAGCCACAGATATGTTCGGCTGCTTTGAGGTCCCTGCCTTAACTGATCCATTTCTACCTTCTATTCCTCCACCTGGCATCCCCCAGAGGAATCCACTCTCGTGAACACTTCGCACCCTGTGGCAGTCCTTGCTGGAAGATTGACTTATATCCTGGGCAGCAGAACCCCTCACCTAGACTCTTCAGCCTCAGTTGCACAGATGACTGTATATTAATACAGCCTGCAGCATCAGCTTGACCTGCAGCTGCAAGCTCAACACATCACTGGCACACCGCTGCTTCAGACTTGGTGGTGGCTGTCGGACCACGGTGAAATCTTAAGTGCAAAGTCAATAGAGAAGTATGGCGTTGTAACTCAAGCTGCCTTCTTTTCAACGTTTAGCACATTCTTCATATTTGCTTGCATAATAAAACCTTTAAAGGTTTTATTATATTTATTTACATGTGCAGCAGGGAGTGCGCATCCGTTCACACGCCCATGCTTATGCACGCATGCCAAGGTACACACGGAGCAGTTAGAGGACAACTTTTGGGAGTTAGTCCTCTCCTTCCACCTCGTAGGTCCCTGAGATCAAACTGGGGTCTTCGGGCTTGGCAGCAAGCACCTTTAGCCATTGAAGCATCTCCACAGCCCCAAAGTTGCTGTTTTATGTATTTTTGTATTTTCAACTTTTAAAGAAATCTGTAGGTCTGGGAATAAAGATCAGTGGTCAGCTGCTGGCCTCACATGCATAAGGTCCTATCTCAATAAAACTCCCAGAACAATGAAATGGAATAAATGAGTGAGTGGGTGAGTGGGTGAGTGGGTGAATGGACAAGTGACTAGATCCACAGGCCTCACCAAACTGCCAAAGCGGTGCCAGGCATATAAAGGGTTAAAAATCCTTATGCTAAGATAATAGATACATTTTTTCCAAGGTGTTCTGCTATTGTTTCCAATGGTGGTTTTTGGGTTTGTTTTAAGGTAGTTCTATGTCTGTAGCCCAGAGTGGCCTCAAAATCAATGATCCTCCTACCTCAACCTCCCAAATGTGGGGCTTTAGACGAATGCGACCAAACCAGCTTCTGTCTACAGCACAGGCCTTTTCTGGCTCTCAGAACCTCACACAGACTCATTCCCCTTTCTAACTTCTTATCCCATCTTGCTGAGCAATGCTCGGCAAAATGAGTACAAATTCCATTCTTCTTTGAGGGCGGTTACAGATTATGGGTTCGTTCACTGGTTTCCTTTGAGGCATACCTTGGCATCTTGGTCTCTGTACTGTGGGATTATTTAACTGCGCTAGTCAACAGCCATTTTGATTTGTTGTTGTAGAGACTATGACTTCCAAGAGTTGGAGGGATGGCTCAGTGCTTGCCACACAAGTAGGAGGACTGCGGTTCGGATTCCCAAAACGCACATGAATGCTGAGTGGACATGGCAGCAGGCCTGGAACTCTGGCCTTCTAGACAGAGACAGGGGATTCCTCAGAGCAAGCTGACTAAAGGCGATGCAAATCTGTAAACTCTGGGTTTGTGCAAGCACTAAACACAGAGAAGTCGAGGGTGGAAGGTGGGCAGGGACGAGGTCTGGAGGAAAATACAGCCTGCAATACCAGACTTTGACATTTATTAAAGTCTCCTACAAAGAGGAATGAAGCAAACACTTAACACAAAATTTCTGCCACACTCTCGGTCCTTTAGCTGACCTTTCTAGACATGCAATTTCTTTATTTCTTTGATATTCGTCTGCTTATTTTGAAATGAGATTTTTATCGTGCTGGCCTCAAACTGCTGGGCTCAAGGGATCTTCCTGCCTCAGCCTTCCAAGTACAGATGCTGAAGTGTAGATAGACCATTTAAATCTATAAAAGAAACAGTCAATCCCGTGAGGCACATTAAATTAAGAAGCAAGCTGTTTGTAGTAAAATATTCCAACTCAGCAAGGCAGCCAGTGAAGTCCTATCCAAACGGTGCCTGGGTCAGCAGTTTCCAAAAAGAGCTGACTGGAAGATGCATATGGCTGGCTCTCCTGCACGGTCTCAGCTGAGAAGAAAGGTAAACCTCAGCTTCCAGGACTGGAGAGAGGGCCCATTGGTTAAGAGCACTTGCCGCTCTTTCAGAGTACCCAAGTTCAGGTCCTAGCATCCATGGAAGGCAGTTCATAACTTTCTGTGACTCCAGCTTCAGGAGACCTGATGCCCTCATTTGACCTTAACAGGCAAACACACACACACACACACACACACATACACACACACAACCCTAGAAGGCTCCTATTTGTTTAGCAAGGTCTAAACCAGCGATCAGTACAATATGCAGATTTATTTTTAGGGGATGAAGAGAGGGTGGTCTTTCCATCTCCATGACTGTCCTAAGTTAGCGTGTGTTGCTATGACAAAATACCAAGACAGAGCACAACTCAAGAGAGACAAAGGTTATCTTAGCTCACGGTTCCAGGTTACAGTCTACCACTGGGGGCAAGTCCCAGAGGCAGGAGCTCTCCTCCGTGACCAGCAGCTGGAGAAGGAATGCATGCACGCTTAGTGCTCAGCTCCCTTTCTCTCCTTTTGTACATCCCAGGACCCAAACTCGGGGAATTAGATCATCCACAGTGGGTAGGCTTTCTCACCTCAAATAAGACAACCCACCACAGACCAACCCAGGGTAGATGGTCACTTGTTGAAACTCTCTCCAAGTGCTTCCAGATTGTCTCAAGTTGAAAGTTAAACAAACCATCACTGGAACCCAAGTACTCCCCTTCCTCCTTCCCTCTGAATGAGGCTGATTCATGTCACACGGTAACTATCTTCTGGGCCAAGGAACGGCAGGGTACTGTAATTGTTTATTGGCAAGGAATAACAAGTTTCAAGAGTAAGCAAAGATTGGTGACAACTATATAGGATTTAAAAAATTCAGTGACCTCCCAGCCCATAATATGAGACCTGCAGTGTTTGGCCTGCATCTCTGTTCAATTTCTTTTTACGGCTCTGTTCTTTGTAGCTTCCTTAGATTCCACAAGGATGCCCACAACTTAGGGCTCCAGAAGACAGCAGCTCTTGGTTTTGCCCTTACACTCAAAGGTTTGTCCACCGACCACTAAACTAATTTGGGAGCGGTTTGCTTCTCCTACGTTGAAGATGTGGCTTTCTGACTTCC
The DNA here is from genome assembly GCA_025134845.1 of Neodon shergylaensis. Lineage (NCBI taxonomy): Eukaryota > Metazoa > Chordata > Mammalia > Rodentia > Cricetidae > Neodon > Neodon shergylaensis. The sequence continues at coordinate 14,858,592 of JABTXL010021306.1, forward strand.
ACGTTTGCTAGGTGAGATTAGGCATCGGGCATGGTCATCCCTTTGGAGGTGAGACATCCCTGCTCACCTGCTCCTAGATTATGTCCCCATTATTCTTCTGTAGACTTTTGCTTCTTTTCTTTTTAATATTTTCTGGAACTTGTTTAACTCTTGAACCTATGGATCAGCATCTTATATGTTTTAATTATATTTATTTTACTTTATATGTGTAACTGTTTTGCTTCCATGTCTGTAAGTGTACCATACGTATGCCTGGTGACCATGGAGGTCAGCAAAGGGGCTCAGACCCCTGGAACTGGAGTTATGGGTGATTGTGAGCCACCACATAGGTGCTGGGAACAAGACCAAGGTCCTCTGCAAGAGCAGTAAATGCTCTTAACTACTGAGCCATCTCTCCAGCCCCTCCTATATTTTATTAGCTTGGTGATATTCTCAATAATTGATACATAATAATTAATTAGTCTCAATAATTCTCATTTAATTATTATATAATATCACTTCTCTCCCACACTCCATCTCTGCTGTTTCTGAAACTTCAATTTTATTAATGTTAGACCTTCTCACTCCAGTCTTCAGGTCTAACTGCATGTTTGTAAATCCCCCCCGTGTGTATGCGTGTGTGTGTTTGCGTGTGTGTGTGTATGCATGCTCACATGTGTGTTTAAGTATCCACAGAGACTAATCAAAGATGTCAAATCCCTGAGCTCAAGTTACAGGCACTTGTTGGCTACCTAACATGGATGGTGAGAACCAAACCCAGGTCCTCTTGTAAGAGCAATAAGCATTCTTAACGGGCTTACTGTCTCAAGTTGCATTTTTGTATTTCGCTCATCTCCTGTCTCCTTACGATGCCTGCTGTACCTTTCTCTACCTGAGACAATGATCCGAACAATACTTAATCACTTGTCAACTCTTCTGTGGGTTCAAGATGTTGTTAAATACTATTTTGTATAGCATTTCTGGAAGTAATCACTGTAAATGTTTTCCATGGCTTAGTTGACAGCATTCCCAGAAACCAGACACTGTAACTGTGGTTTTTAAGATATGGTGCCTTGGTTTCCTTTCCTATTTGCCATGACAAAACACCCCGGTAAAAGCAACTTGAGGGAGGATAGGGTTTATTCAGGATTTATTTCTAAGCTTGTGGTTGTAGTGCATCATGGTAGGGGAGTCAGGGCTATAGAAACTTGAAGCAGCTAGTCACATTATATCACAGTCAAGAGAAGTGTGCTCGTGCATGGCTCGTGCATGGCTAGTTCATGGCTCGTGTATGGCTCGTGCATGGCTAGTGCATGGCTCGTGTATGGCTCGTGCATGGCTAGCGCATGGCTAGTGCATGGCTCGTGCATGGCTAGTGCATGGCTAGTGCATGGCTCGTGCATGGCTAGTGCATGGCTCGTG
>JABTXL010021306.1:14861140-14880219 GCA_025134845.1 Neodon shergylaensis
AGAGAGAGAGAGAGAGAGAGAGAGAGAGAGAGAGAGAGAGAGAGAGAAAGAGAGAATGCTGAGCTGAGCACAGGGAAGCGCGCATGCATTCATCTTCTCTCTTCTCTTGGCTATGGGTGTGTTTAGCTGCTTCAGGTCCCTGCCCTTTGACTTCCCCACTATAATGGACTAGATTTAGAAATTCAAATGAGCCCTTTCTCCCCTAAGTTGCTTGTATCAGGCTATCAAAAAAAAAAAAACTAAGACAGGTTATAGTCCTTCATAAAGGAGGCATGTTATCAAAAGCCAGCGAAGCTGGTTACCTTAGCTATACAGTCAGAAGTCAGAGGAGACAGGAAGTGGGGACATGCGGTAAAACCTCGGGGTCCACTCTTGGAACTCACTTCCTCCAGCAAGGATCTGCCCCCATCAAAGCTCCACCTCCCAAACAGCACCACCAAATGTCCCAACACTTAAGCTTGTGGGAACGTTTCCCATCTGGACCACAGGAGCTGTGTTGGAATTCTGGGTGATTACCAAAGAAAACTACAAGCAAACACAGCAGTCATGGTTGCGTGTTGCTGCGCTGACTTAATGCTAACTCACGTATGTTTGTTTTTGTTTTGTGTATGCGGGTGCACACATGCCATGGTGCCTGTGCGGAGGTCAGAGGACAATTTGTGAGAGTCAGTTCTCTCGTTCCATCATCTAGTCTCACACATACCCACAAAATTAAAGAATAAAATCTCAAAGAAGTGGTTTGAGTAGACTTTGGTGATGCCACCTAACACCGTCGTAAAACGGAAAGGACCTGGAGGCCACGTATGGAGGCCAGTAAAAAGCTACCAGCCTCAAGACATGAAGGCAGAAAAGTAACAGTGCCTGGATATAGTTCATTTTATGTGGGGGGAAAAAAGGAGAGCAATGAGAACAAACACCCACATTTGCTTACAGGAAACAGCAAACTGTAACGAAAAGCATAAAATTAACATGGGTGGTTACTTGTGGGAACAAGCTGGCTGTCGGAGAGGAGCAAAGATAGGATACTTGTGTTGTTGGGGTTTTCTTGAGCCGTGAAGCTATACTTCCTCAACAAATAAAATAAAATGTCCATGAATGTTCAAGTAAAAACACTGCTCTAGAAGCAGATGCTTTTTAGATTATTGGGTGACTAACACCAAGTCACAGGAGACAGCATCCCAGAGCACCGTAACAACATAATGCAATTACGAGACTCTCTGACTGAAAGCCCGGACCAGGCACCATTTGCATAAAGCAACTGCTCCTTTCTCCGTGGAGAACAAACTGCAAATCATATTCTTGACATTCAAGTAAAATGTTAAATTCTTCATTTTCATTATGTAAATGTTTTCTTAACTATGTTTTGAAGCTTAAAGGTGGTATTATGCAAAAGCCTCCATATTTGAAAAACATGTTTCATGAAAACAAGAGTCACAAAAGAGTAGTGAAATGAACAACTCACTTTTTACTTCTTTTAAAAGGGAAACCCATTTTGTTGTATCTTGAAGTGTGTTTCCTGATTACCAGATCAAAAAAAATTAACATTAAGATTAATCTAGAAGAATAAAGCTTTTTATTAAGGATCCATTTTATTTTTAATCATGTATGTATGTGGCAGGGGAGGAGGGTCCATGTACTGGCTGGTTTTGAGTGTCAACTTGACACAAGCTAGAGTCATCAGAGAGGAAGGAGCCTCACTTGAGGAAATGCCTCCATGAGATCCAGATGTAAGGCATTTCTCTATTAGTGATCAATGGGGGATGGCCCAGTCCATGGCCGGTGGTGCCATCCCTGGGTTCTATAAGAAAGCAGGCTGAGCAAGCCAGAGAAAGCAAGTCAATAAGCAGTACCTCTCCACGGCGGCTGCATCCTCTCCTGCCTCCAGGTTCCTGCCCTGTTTGAGTTCCTGTCCTGACTCCCTTCAGCGATAAACAGCAATGCTGAGGTATAATCCTAATAAACCCTTTCCTCCCCAACTTGCTTTTTGGTCAAGGTGTTTTGCTGCAGCAATAGAGGCACTAACTAAAGCAGTGCACACGAGTGCATGTGGTCGGAGGCTTCTCCCGGAGCTGGAGTTCCAGACACTGTGAGTTATCAGTGTGGGTGCTGGGAACTGAACTCTGGAGCAATAGTCAACATTCCGAAGGACTGAGTCATCTCAATAGCCCCTAGCTTTCCATCTTAAAGCAGTAACATTTATAAGCTTTGGTTTTTATATTTTAAAATAAGAATCTTTGAATCTTTGGGCTGGAAAGATGGCTCAATGGTGAAGAGAGTAGTCACACAGGCAAGCTCACAGTGAGCTGCCACTTCGTACCTTCCTCTGGCCTGTAAGCACGCACACACAACACACACACACGTGCACATTCACACAGAGAAACACACACACACACACACACACACACAAACATACAAAAATGATAGCAATAAATCTTGCACATCTTTTTCATGAAAAGTGTTAGTTCTTTCAGATTTTATCAAGGAAACTGCATATTTAAATCAAGTATGTTTTTAATTGTTGGAAGAGAGGGTTCCAAACAGCCACTCAAGAGACCCTAGTGTCATATTTTTACAAAATGTATAAGTTTCTCTTGATGCCGTGTCTTTGTGGGACCTTGCTGTCTTCCAGGATTCATGCCACCAATGGTCACTCTGGGGAGGACATGAAGCTGTGTTTCTGCTATGCAGCTGCTGTTTGGTCATTTGTCACCATTGTAAGCTCATGGGTGACCATGCTGAGGGTTGCCTGGCATCTTGCTTGGCATTGTTCTAGCTCAGTTCTTATCTGGGAAACTCTCTGGACCCCCAGAATTGCTCCAAGATGAGTCGTTTACAGTAAGACCGTGAAGAAAGATGTCATCGTGATTAAATGGGTGATGGGATCCAGGCAGGAAATGGAGTCCAGCTGAAAGAACACTTGCCTAGCATGCAGGAAGCCTTCGGTCCAATCCCTACTGCCACACAGAAAGCAAAGTGTAGCAGTGCACACCCGCAATCCCAGCACATAGGAAGTGGAGGTGAAAGAGTAAGTAGAGCAAGGTCATCCCGACCTCATCTCTAGGCATTTGGAAACCATTGATCTATGGACATGACTCTATCACTACAGACATGTAGAACAACTAGGACGAGGCATCTCTACTGGTGTGACAAGGTGGACACATTCTGTTTCAGGTACCTGGTAGCTCCCTGGGTAGCTCCTGAACTACTGCTTCTATGGCACGAGCAGTAAGATTGCACAATGTGCACATCTGCTGCACTGAATCACCCAGGGTAACAGAGGCACTCCTGATTTCCTGGACCAGTGCCTCTATACCATGAGCAGTAAGGATGCACAATGTCCCATCTGATTCACTGGATCATCCCGGCTAACACAGGTACTTATTTCTGTCTTTCTCTATGGCCTCAGCTGTCTCCTTCAACCTGATAGATTGACTCAACTGGGAGGACTTAGGAGCTATAGGGTGCCCATAGGGCCATAAACAAGTTGTGAATAGCCTAATATTGTCCCAGTGACTTTTTTTCTAATCCGAGGCCTGATCCTTTAGGTCATATGGCTGCTTTATGGTTGGTAAGTGGAAAGAGAAGACAGATGGTCCTTGGGACAAGCCGCTTCTGCGAATGCAATAACTGAAGTTGTTTTCTGATTAAGCTCGTTCATGTGACTGATGGGAGACATTGGTCATGGTGAAAGAAATAGAAGTGGTAATCTTCTGGGAAGAAAGAAGAATGCCCAGGCCAGGTAAACAACAGAACCGAGCTGGGATCCTGGAGACGGTGTTAGAATTGTGGACCAGGAGACGAGCAAAGTTGGTGTGCTTACTAAGGTTGTGCTGAGAATGTCTCTGTTCACCATGCTCTTGTCTTGCAAGAAGAAGAAAGGACCCACCTAGACAGAGAGGAGGGCCTAGAGCAGTGAGGACTGTGGTCAGTGAGGTGGCTTAGTAGGTAAAGACACTTGCTGTCAAACCCGAAGACCAGAGTCCCCTTCCCAGGACCCAAGGGGTAGAAGGTGAGAACTGACATCTGCAAATGACCTCTGAACTCTACATACACAGACCACATCACACACGCAAGCACACACAACGCACTCATAAATGTAAAACAAATACATTTTAATAGTGAGGATTTTGTTAAATGGAAGAGAAAGTGGGGCAAGCTCCCCACTGATGGGGAGAGGCCCAGGTTTATCCAGCTCCAGCGCTGTTTCAGGTTGACATTCACCTTGAGTTAGGAAAAATGGGCTGGACTGTATATGTTAATGAGATTTAAAAAAATAGAGGACATCACAGCCTGATGGTGGCTGTCCAGTGTCCCTGAGGAGCTATTTGGAAGCCAGAGTCTATGACACCTCCTCTACACAAGAGAAGGAGTTCAATGTAAGGCAGGAGGTATATAGTATTTAAGTTGCCTTCAGGCAGCATTTTGGCTGAGGTGATTCTGCTGGACCAATGAGGAAACTATCCCACCAAAGGACTCCTCACTCCCTCCCTGTCTCCTCTTTAGAACCTGCCCATCTTCTGTCTCAGTGGAACAAGTTCTCAATAGAACAGCAAACACATTTGCCATCACTTAAAAGCCCCTAACCTCTGTCTTAGGTGTCTAGGTGTATCTGCACATTTTAAAAAAGGACTATGACACCTCATTTTAAGATGTTAGGGCTCCATGTCCCCTTATGCTTGTGTGTTTGTGTGTGTGTGTGTGTGCACATGTGTGTGTGTGTGTGCACATGTGTGTGGAGGTCAGCCATCATCAGCTCATGTCAGACAGTTGTGTTTCGCTGGATACTACTTGATGCCTATAAAGCAAGCTCTTTACCAACTATGGTATCTCTCTAGCCTCCCCCACCTCTTTTAAAGACAGGACCTTACATAACTCAGACTAGTCTCAAAATCAACTACATGGCCTAGTATGACCTTGAGCTCCTGTCAGATCTGAACTGGACACTTGCAGCTTTTACATGCACCCCGAAGATTTGAACTCAGGTCCTCATGATTGTACGGCAGGTGCTTTACCAATGAAACCCTCTGGACACGGTGCTTTAGGTATCTTGTAAGACCTCTTTCTTCCGTGCCTCATGTTCTAAAGACTTCCCGGGGTATTTGTGTGGAAGGCACTCAATTGTTTTGTCTCATAGTGTCTCTTTTCTGTTTCATTCCATCTACTCGAGATATTAGCTATTCAGCTTCCCTTACACTACTTACCATTAAAAAGAACATGAAATAAAAAGGTCCTCCAAAGCTTCATCAGCTCCAAACTGTGAAATTGAACTGAGAATTAGATATTATGTGCCTGGAGACCTGTGTCCACCTGGTCTTATGATGCGACCCTCTTCATGGACCTTAGGAACCACATAACAACAGGTATTGTGGATGTGACAAACCCATAGGAAAAAATACCAGTGACTCATATTTTTTCTCTTGTAATCTCCATCAGTCACTAAAACCAGAGGTATAAAAAAAAGGGAAATGCCTATTTCCCAAAGGAAGTGGGCCCATCCTAGTCTTGATAAGACCTTAAGTCAGGAGCCAACAGACCTTTCCACAAAGTACCAGATGTAAGTATGTCGGCTTTGTGGGCCACACTGTTCCTATTCCTGCTGCTCACCCCACCTCTGTAGCCAGAAAGCAGCATAGGATGAGCAGAAATGTGTTCCAGCAAAGCTTTATGGGAGCTGCAGAGACAGCTCCACTGATAAGAACAGCTGCCTTGTAAACATGCAGACATGAGTTTGACCCCCGGAGCTACATTTGAAAAAGAAGCAGGGTGTGGTGGCATAGGCTTGTATTTCTAGGAATTATATTTTCCAGCTTGTATTTTCTGGAGACAGGGGCATTCTGGGTTTTGCTGGCCGGCCTACTAGGTCAATTCCTAGCCAGTGAGAGCCTTTGTCTCATAAAACACAGTGAGTGGTTCCTGAGGAACCACACTCAAGACTGTCCTTTGCCTACAAATACACACACACACACACATACTTACAAAGGCCACTAAGATTTGTTTTCCACAGAGTTCTCACATGAGGGAATTATTCTTCCATTGCTCAACCCATGGAATCCACATAAAGACAAAAGGAAAGGACTGACTCCACAATGTCCTCTGCCCACCAGGCACTCCTGTACCCACATTGTTTGTCCATGTAGCCATTGCAAACACGAACTCACAGCAGCTGCAGGTGCATGCATTGGATCTGCAAGAGAATGCATCTATCGGTAGTCAGGCATGGATGGAGGCGGAGCTTATGGGTGCCACCCCTCCCAACTGATTCCCTATTGATAATCTCAAGACAAAGGTAAATCATTGCCTGCAGGTGTGTACCCACCAGGCGCCAATGGTCATTTTCAATAAAATGATGATCTAGACGGTCATGAACCCCTGGGAAAGGTCCAGAGGGTGTGGAGGGAGTGGGTATTAGATCAGAGAGGGTACAGCGTAAGCATAATCAAAATACATTATATACAAGTGTGAAATTGCCAAACAGAAGTCTGGAGAGATGGCTTAGTGGTTAGAGCACTTGCTGCTCTCCCAGAAGACCTGAGTTCAGTTCCCATCACCCACATGGTAGTTCAACAACCACCAGTTCCAGGCAACCCCCTGCCCTTCTCCGGCTGTCTCACACATGTGTACACACACACTAAAACAAACCACATATACATACAGACAGACACGCACACACACACGAACACACATTGACAGCAATACTGAAAATAAACCTTAAAAAAAGAAATTGTCAGACAAAAAAAATAATGACTAAAAAGCAATTAATTAATTCAAATAAGAATGAAGAAACCACCCCCTGAAATATTAATTTTATGTTATGATCATTGTAACTCGAGAGAAAGGATTTATAACACTATTTTAGCTTATGTGCTTATGAGACAGATGGTGGGCCAGATTTGGCTCCTGGGTTGCTATTTGCTGGCCCCTGCCTTAAAGAAACAGTCTGTCCTAGTCCACTTTCTGTCTCTGTAACTGGAGACCATGGAGTGGTTGATGAAGAACTCAGCTTGTGATTTCAAAGGCTTGGAAGTGCAAGGTGGGGAATCTAATAGCGTTCCTCTTGCTGTTGGAGTCTCTAGAACTCCACAGTGGGACAGGGCAGCACACAGAAAGAGGGAACAGCCTGACTCAGGCCTGGACAGAGTCTCACATACCCCAGGCTGGTCTTGAACTCACTGTGCTGCTGAGGATGACCTTGAACCTCTGACCTTCCTGAGTCTACCTGTCGTGTTCCTGGATTACAGTTGTGTGCCACCCAGGCCTGCCTTATGAGCCGCTGGGACTGATTCCAGTGATTCTAGAATCTCTTCATAATTAGCCTCCCTATCCCTCCCTATCCTTCTCTCCCCACCCCCCTTCCCACTTCTCTGCACCCATCTTTATATCTCTGTAAGTTCACCTCAGTAAACTTGGGAACAAACGTGAAGTCACCCCTTTCCCAAATTCATTTTCTCCAATGGCAGAGAGAACTATTTTTAAATCTTACTGCACAGTATCCTTTCCCCACAAACTTGGAGCAAAATAATTAAAGTCAAACATTGACTTAGTACTGCTAAGCACACAAAGGCCTTTCATCTGCATTCACTTGTCTTTGCTGGAAGCGCAAGGCGGCTGCAGAGCTGTTTTTATGGACTTTGCCCCCTCTGACAGCTGCGAAACTCAGAGAGGGAAAGTGGCTTACCAAAGGTTGCATGCCTGGCTGCAGTGGAACGGGGACATGGAGACTGACCCTTTGCCTTCCGGGCCAGCCTCTCTCTCTCTCTCTCTCTGATCTCTGAGGCATGCTGCTCCCTCACCTTGAGGACATGGGGTCTCCTTCCTGCCTAGTTTGGGCTACAAAGTCATGTGTGGAATATTATGTCTCCAAAAGTTTCCATTCAGACATGTATGTGTGTTGTGTGAACATATCTGTGTGCAGGTGTGTACATGCGCACGAAGGTCAGAGAAGACACCAGGTGTCCTGCCCTGTCACTCTCTCTCTGCCTTAGTTCCTTGAGACAGGGTCTCTCACTGACACGGGGATGAGGCTGGCAGCCAGCAAAACCCCAGCTATCCCCTGGTTTCTGTTCTTGGAAGCACATGAAGCCAGATGCCACGTCTTACGTGACTGTTGTGGACTTGAACTCAGGTCCTTAGGTTCATACAGCAAGCACTCTTTCTGGCTGAGTCGCCTCTCCAGACCTGACACTTATTCAGCAGAGGGTTTCAATGCCTCATCCTTCAGATTCTTGCACTTGGCATGCTCCACTTCAACAATGTGCCCACCCCAGCCCGTTCCAATTGCAGCAGCTATTTGGTCTCTGCTAAATTATACCTGTTGTGCTGGGGAACTGACTCAGTGGATTAGGGCACTTGTTGTGCAAGCATGAGGACCTGAGTTTGATCCGGGCACCCATGTTACACAGCCAGGTGTGGTGCAAGCTCCTGTAACCCCAGGCTTGTGAAGGACGGAGACAGGAGGATCTCTGGGGCTTTCTGGCCACCAGATTAGCTCCAAGTTTATCACATCAATAGTGACAGATCAGGACACCCAGTGTCCTCTTCTGGCCTTTGTGCACACACACATATGCTATACCACACACATACACACACACACACACACAGAGAGATAGATCAAAACAGTAAATCAAGTCTACTGTGAGACTATCACACTCTATAGATGATGGATGGTCTGAGAGTGGGCAAAGTGATCTTAGAGTAAAAAATACAATTTGTTACCTGTCAGGAAGTTGGAAGTACAGGCTGAAACAACTTAGTAATGTACAGTTATCTCTGGAGATCAATGCCATGAACGTGGTAGAACTTCCCAGAATGGAAACAAAGAGAGAGATGCTAAACAATATGTACTTGGTGCATCTGGAGATTTACAAAAGTAATGGATAGGGTCAAGGTGTGGGGGAACTTGTGGGCAGGAGGCTAAGGAGATCAAGCAAATACAGACATGAAATGTCTTCTTGGCCTTCCAATGCCGTCCCTGCATTGCACGATGGTACCATTCTTCTTTGCATGGGGATGCTTTCCCCATTGCCACAGCCCTGGGGAGCAGGCTTGACTGTGTCTCCTGCTGAGCTTCTTCTCCTAAGTCTGTGCCATCTCCAAGGAGACTAGGGTACCACCTCCTGAGGTCCTGGAGGCACAGGGAAAGCAGACTCTTTAGTTCTTCCTGTCAGAAGGCCCGGCTGCCTTCTCTGTGAAAAGCTGATAATGGGCAAGAGACTGGCCTCAGAAGGGGCCTGGCAGTTTCATGGGAACCAGAGCTACACGCAAAAGCAAACAGTGAGACTAGGGAGATGACTTAGTCGGGAAAGGGCTTGCTGCACAGGTAGAAGAACCCGACTTCAGTCACCAGAATCTGCACAAAGAAATCCGGCACAGATGTGTGTAGTTATAATCTCAGGGCTGAGGAGATGGAAAAAGCACATCCCAACATCTCACCAGCCAGCCAGCCTCGTCAAATCATCGAGCTCTGGGTAAAAGAGAGTTTGTCTCAAAAAATAAGGTTGTTGTGCGACAGACTTTTCCTGGAGAGACAGCACACACATGCATTCACCAGAGATGACTTTCTCTGGAGAGACAGCACACACATGCATTCACCTGAGATACAGAGCCCATAGCAGAACCAAAGTATGAATACTACCAAAGTTCAACATTGTGAACCAATATGTCTTATTGGGGTCCCTTACAGGAATACAAGTTAGGGGTTATTTACAGAAGCAGACATGATTCAAAGACAACTGCATCACTAATGCCCACCGCAGCATGGATGGCAGCTCCCAAAGGCTAAACATCTGGAGCACACTGTCCAGCCTGTGGGCTGCTCAACAGGGTGGAGAGTGTCCTTTCCAGGTGGACTCAGCAGACCTGAGCCCCTTCCAGCTGGGCTGGTCTCTGCTTCCTCTCTGTCTTTGTAGCTTGTCCTGTCTGTCAGTGACTCTCGGCAGTCCTTATTGTTTACTCTTGGAAGGGAGGGACTTAGTGAATCTGATCTGTTCCAGGGACTTCCTGAAGCTATGTTGAGTTTTTTATCTTCTGTCTTAAGAAACTTCCCTGCAAAACGGAATGTTTTCATCCCAGAAGAAAATTGAAACAGATGGCTCCTGAGAAACAATACCTGAAGCTGACTTCTGGCATCCACACATGTGTTCATGCACGCACATACACACACACACACACACACACACACACACACACACACGCAGTGAATTTAACTCCCAAGGACTCCCTAGCAAGGGAAGAAAGAGTTCTTAGGACTGAGACCTGAGCTCAGAACCTCAGACACTCTAACCTGCTCTATGTATTGCCAATAATGGGTAAGTGGTCCTGTGGCCAGGGCTATCTTTCACCAAGAGGAAGGCTGGGGCAGGGGAGAAAGAGGGAAAGAGACCTGACATCACCATGGATATACTAGAAAATAATAATCCCCTTTGTGGGATGGATAATCATTCCATTTATTGAGTAATTTTACTTCATTAAGATAAGCTGGAAGCATAATGCCATCTGAGCGACTTCGTGTCTCTGGAAATCTGTGTATTGGAGACAACAGCTATACCGAATGACAGAAGGATAATCTCTGGATAAACCTAGCCAGTGATCGCTGAAGAGATTTCATGTGAGCAGAAAGAACCCAACCTCGGGGCACACTGTGGGCCCTGTTGTGACTGTATGTCTAGGGCAACGGGTAGCTGCCTTCAGAGACAGAAAGAGGAAAGGCAAGGACGGGATGGCCAGCCTCTGGGTGCCAGAGGATTTGAAGGGGCTTCTCTATGCTTGTTGCACTCCACACCAGCAGGGGCACCCTTCCCATCATGCTCAAAGAAACGGTACTCTTTGAGTTGACTGTTGTCCTTGTTTCTTTTTCCGAAGATTGGGAACTGAAGCATGTCACCCTCTGTGAAGGCCTAACTAGGCTTTCTCTATGTGACCACAGACACTCCACAGACCAGATCGAGTACTTGGGGAGTGGATGGTGGGTGGGGGCTGGGGGCTGGCTCAGCGCTATCCCAGGAAGCCTCTCTTCCTACTCCATCATATCCCCTCTTCGTCCCCAACTCCAATCAATAGGGAAGGTAGGACCATCCTTGCGGTCTGAGGAGCAGCTAGAAGAAATGGTAGGAAGGGAAGTGACAAGAAGGGGGAGGGGGTCTCCTGCACACTGCTGCATAGTGGAAGTGGCCTTGATGGGGCATCCAGGAGTGCAGGAGTTCCCAGAAAGTGGCATGGGTTAGGAACAGGCCTGGGCTTTCCAGGGACTGAGGAAGAGGAAAAAAGCTCCTACTGACATCAGACTTTCCCCTTCTGGAATGTTCTAGGGGAGGGGCTTCTGTGAGTGGAAGCTAACAACTGGAGGTGCACTCCTGTCAAAAGTAGGAGAGGGAATTTTTGTTGCCACCCAGCTTTGAAATATCACCAGGTGGATTCTACACCTTATTGCCCTTTAAAGAGAAAGTAAGTAAGCCGTGCCTGGTCGTTCACAAGGGACCTTCTTCTGCCCTCCCCTTCTTTCCCTCTCCCTCTCCCCTCTCTCTTCCCTTCTCCCCCCTCTCGCCTTCTGTTCCAACCCTACCTAGCCTCACTAAAGTTTGCCTGGCTCAGCCACTACATAGCTGTATAGCCACTACATATTAGAGTAACCCAAAGCAGGCTAAAGGAGCCCCAGCCTCCAGAGGACGTGATACTATGGCAACCTTCAAAGTTTAAGTAGGAAATTACGGGTCGCTCAGTTACTAGACTGCTTGGCTAACATGAACAAAGACCTGAGTTCTATCCCCAGCTCCACATAAACCAGGTGTAACCCACCTGCAATCACAGCCTTTGGGAGGCAGAAAAGAGGAAGAACAGGGGTCCAAAGTGGTCTTTGTATATCGGATTTAAGGCCAGTACTCGTGTCTTAGTTCCTTCTCTATTGCGTAAAAAGACGCTGCTGTGACCAAGGCAACTAATAGAAGAAAGCGTTTAGTGAGCTCTTGCAGTATCAGAGGGTGAGTCTATGACCATCATGAGGACAGCATGGCAGCAGAAAGGCAGGTATGGTAACTGAGAGCTCACATCCTTACCCACGAGTAGGAGGCAGAGAGAGCTTTTGAAACCTCAAAGCTTACCCCCAGTGACACACCTTCTTCTACATGGCCACACCTCTTAATCCTCCTCAGACAGTTCCACCAATTAGAGACCAAGGATTCAAATATCTGAGCCTATGGGGATCATTCTCATTCAAACCACCACACCTGACTATGTGAGTTCCTGTCTCAAAAAAGAAAAGGTGATATAGTTGAGATAAAGGAGTCTGTCCAGCATGAGAAAGTAAGATGCATTGAGGAAACTTCAAGAAGCCAGTTGGATTAGCTGTGCTGGTGGTCACAGGTAAAGGGCCTGGGAAAGGAGATTGGGCAGGCAGGGCTGGGTCTCACCCAGACTCAAAAGCTCAGGAATTTCTTCTCCAGCATCAAGACTATTCTAGGATCTGCAGCAAACCAATTGTCCCCTGTTTGGATATTATTAAGTACTCAGCTGCCAGAGACGAGGTAGGGAAAGTGTCCAATAATGCTAAAAGACCTGCGCCTTGGCAATTTATTTCCCTATCTGATGAGTACAAAATTCATTTCCATATTAACACACTGTGTAGAGATAAGGCCTAGAAATACAAATGATGGAAGATTTGAAGCTCTCATTAAGTTTCCAAGGAACACGGTGCGTATTAGTCTGAACCACAAAGCCTGCTGTGAGGAGATGGTGAGGAAGGAATTGAGCAGAGATTGACTGCGAGAGACAGGCGTTCAGCTCCAGTACGAACCTGTTCCAACTTCCGTGAACGGAACAAGAAAAGATATCTTTTCTTTATCCTATCTTTCTTTCTTTCTCAGATTTCTCGCTACATTTATTGGGGGAGGGGCATGCCACGAGGTGGTCAGAGGACAACCTGGGGACTTTGCGGTCCTTCTTGTACCATGTGGGGCCATGGTGGTGAGCACCTTTGGTGTGCTTAGCCATCATCTTGCTCCTGGCCCGGGATAAGATGTTCCTAGAATTTTTCTCACTTATTCCTCACACTGTTCCACCCAAATGCTGCCAAGCACTAAGGCCACCTCTCAGCAGGACAGAGAAGAAATTCACTAGCTGGCTGCGTGTGGCTACCCAGGGTGGATCCCAGTGACCTCTGCAGATAATGTGTATGATTCCAGGGGGTTGGCACTTCTCCATCCTCTCTGGCTTCATTCCATGCTCTGTCAGTGCAGCTTATGGTTGGTGAATAAATGGATTTCCCATGTGAACAAGGGCACTGAGTCCCAGATATCCCTGAGTCTAATCCTTATAGTAACCACCTCCTCTTTGGAGCCAGACACCAAAAAGAATTTTCTCCCCTGAAGCAAGTTCAGTCTATAAGTAGCAGGAAAGATGAGTGAAACTTTGAAAGGCTGGATGCTCTGGGGAGTAAAGATGTCAGAACCTTGCATGAGGGCATGTTTAATCTCTAAAAACAAAGTCAGGAGAGTTGGCATTTGCCTGTGACTTCAGCACTGGAGAGACAGGGAAGAGTGGATCCCTGGGGCTCAATGATAAAGCCCCAGGTCCCAGGGAGAAGCCCTGTCTCCAAAAACAAGGTGAAGAGAGCCTACAGAAAGACACCCAAGGTTGCTCTCTGGCCTCCATATATATGTACATATACATGTATACCCAGAACTGATATATGCACACACAAACATATATGTCAACATAAAATAAAATAAATCTTTTAACTGTATTGTTGCAATAGGAGCTGCGGGGCTGCGTCCCCAGCACCCGGCCGCCCGCATGGCTAGCTTATGCCCCAAAATAATTACACAGAAACTGTATTCTTTTAAACACTCCTTGGCCCGTTAGCTTTAGCCTCTTACTGGCTAGCTCTCACATCTTGCTTTAACCCATTTCTAATAATGTGGGTAGCCCCACGAGGTGGCTTACCAAAAAAGATCTTAACCTGCATCTGTCTGGAGTGGGAGAATCATGGCGACTTCTCCTCGGCTTCTTTCTCCCAGCATTCTGTTCTGTTTATTCCGCCTACCTAATTTTCTGTCCTATTAAAGGGCCAAGGCAGTCTCTTTATTTAACCAATAAAATTAACACAAAACAGAAGACTCTTCCCCCATCACTGTATACTTAAAACAACAACAAAACCAAACAAACAAAAAAGGTGCAAGCTGGCATCCTCAAGACAACTTGGAACAACTCTTCACGCAGCTGGTGAATGGTCCCATCCTAGGGAGAATGGAGACAAAGCCAAGGACTTGTTTGGGCATGACCTTGTTGTTTGACCTTGGCTGAGTCCCAACTCCTTTCCCTTCTGAGTATTGACATTTGAGCACCACAATCTTCCACTCCCCCTTTGAGTTTAGCATCCAGTTGTTTCTATTTTCTGCTTGTGAATAGCTACCTCCTGCTTTTGTAGAGTGGGAGACATGAAAACTGGCTTTCCAGGTGAGCCTTAAGCAAAGGCATTGCTGGTCAGCCACAGAGAGTCTCATTGAGAAAATGGCCCCAGCTACAAAGAGCTGCCAGCTCCAGTGCCTGGACACCCTGGGGTAACCACGTTGCTGGGTGGACCTTGGGTGTTCTTCCCCCACTTGATACCACACCGAAGGGTAAGCTGGAGAGAGTAGCGAGGAAGCATAACATGGTTACTTCATGTTCTGTATTGTAAATAGGTGTATATACTCTATAGTGAGAAAGGAATCAGCACCTGCATATAACCAGCCCTGCACATGCTCAGTGTTAGTGGTTTGTCCTGAATTGACCCTTCCTAGTCCGGATGCTCATGAAGGAATACGGATGACACCAGAACACAATAACTAGACTCAAAGAACAAGAGACAAGCTTGAAGAGACAACTGGAGAGGCACAGGTAGACAGTACAAGTCTCAGGACCACGCTGCCCACCTGAGTAGGGGCAGAGACGAAACTTCAGACTTGACAAAGTGATTGACAGCCTCCACCCTGCCACCTGCCCTTATCTGCCAGGTGAGCAGAGATATAAAACATAGCTCTAGGATGTTAATCTGCTGTCTGCTAAGATTGTGGCTCTCCAAATAAAACCCCATCTTAAAGATTCCCAGCACCGCTCATTGGCTTCTATACGTGACAAGCTGTTCCAACTCTGGTATCCTGGTTACACACACTCCAGAATTCGCCTTGAGGTTGGCCCAACCTGTTACTGGGCCTCAACTACTCCCTCGGCCCAATCCTGCTGCTACAACACCCCCAGGTCCGTGTTGCTCCCAAGCCTTCTCCTTCCCATGCACCCTGCTGAATTGTCATTTCTCTGAGCCACCTTCTCAGGGAGGCCAAGTGACTGCACCCACTGCCACAGGCTCAGACCGCTCTGCACCTCCTTCACCAGTCCCTGGCCCTCGCCGAACTGCATTTCCAAATAAGGAATCTCGGGCTCTGAGAATGACTTGTCAAGTTCAGTATCCTAAAGGCCACCTATAAAATGCAGGTGAAATCTCCAATCCACCCTCCACCACCACCTCTCTGTCGCTCCTTATTGCTGCCCTGACTTGTCACGGTTTTCTTGTGTGGCAGAGACAGGCGTGCAAGCAGAAAAATAAATCAATTCATCCAACTGTCTCTACAGCACAGAGGAATAATACCCAAATGTACTAATTCACAAGCTATTTGCTGCCTCTAAATATATAAATATCCTAGCTTTGCTAGATTTTTACTACACTTATTTATTTGTTTATTTATGTATTCATGAGTGTGTGCATGGGTATGTACATATGTGCATGCGTGCATGTGTGAGTGCGTGTGTGTGTGTGTGTGTGTGTGTGTGTGCGCATGCGTGTGTTTGTGTAGAAGCCAGAAGACAACTTGAAGAGTCAGAGTCAGTTTTATCCTTCCACCATGTGGATTCAAGAGAAGCTTGGCAACAAGTACCTTTGACCTGATGAGCCATATCACCAGGTCAGGAAGGGGGCTATATTTTCATGCCTATCTGTATCGCGACTGGTTTAGGAACTAGGAAGCTTGTACACTCATCCCAGATGCCCACTCCTGCATTGCAAGGAGGATGTTCTCTGCTATCAGGTGTTTGAAGATTCTGAGTGTAATTTCTGGGGCCTCAGCGGGGGAGAGAATTGTAAAGTATTGAACGATGGTGGTGGGTCTATAGGTTATTGCTATGGAAGCTGGACAAAACGCTCCACAGGACAGGGCTGGTGATATAGCTCAGTTGCAAGCATGAGGATCTAAATTTGATTCCCAAAGCCCGTGTGAAAAAACTAAGTGTGGGATGGGCACTTACAATCCTAGTGCTGGAGGGGTGGACACTTACAACCCTAGTCCTGGAGGGGTGGACACTTACAACGCTAGTGCTGGAAAGGTGGAGACAGGAGGACCCAGCCTAGCTGGATTAGTGAATTCCAGACCAATACCTGAGGAGCAACAGTAGAGCCTGGCCTCTGGCTTATGTGCATGTATGCACACATGCGTGCTCCTATACCTTGTCCATTTTAAAAAGACTTCAGGAGCTCTCTCTGTTAGTCTACAGCTACATGGTTTAAAAACATTTTCAAAAGAAAAAGTTTCAAACAGTTGACAGTCATTAATGTTCTTCTGCAGGCTAACGGGGAATTAGTATGATGTCTTGGGCTGGGGTAATGGGAGGCAATGCATATGTTACAGGTCATGCTCAGATAACCTACACGTAAGGCAGGCATACTCTGCCTCATTTGGGAAACCCGACAATAGGGAAGGAACAGCTAAACAGCTAAGCTCAAGCTAAAGCCTTAGGAAATGTGTTTGGATTGAACCTCCCATTGTCATTTTGGTCACTACCATCCTAGCTCCCCCTCCCCCATTTTACATGGGAAAATCCCCCAAAACCTCCAGAAGTGAACAATTTGTTTGGGTTGCCACAGAGTGACTGAAGTGATAGAAACAGACAATTTCAGGTTCCAGGCACCTGGTTGTAGAGCTTCTGACCTGGCTCAGGTGCCCAGGAGGTGGTAGCCACCAAGAACCACCATACTGGTGGAACAGCCCTGTGGACACATCTCCCACTGGGCTCCAGCCTGGACCTCGCAGGCAGCATGGTCACCCTGGCTGTTCATGGTCACCTCCATGGAACCCCTTCTGTGAAGAAGGATCATTAAAGGCAGGAACTGGCCACTCAACAACAGAACCTGTCGTTTTGAAATAAACACTCCAGGTTACAGCCATCTAATAAATCACACGTCGCCTTTAAAAATGAAAAGGAAAGGAAAGGAAAAGAAATCACAGCCACTAACCTGTGCTTGCTGCCTCCTACCACAGATGTCCTGCAATAAAAAGTCCATTTCTCTTCAACACTCTTTTCTCCTAGGAAAAGCTTGTTTACAGGAACCAAAATTGCCGTTGGTTCAAAATATATGTTATCTTAGTGGTGTTTTATGTCCAGTAAAGAAACAGTAAGCTCTAGTTTCAAAGTCCAAGGTCACCTGAAGAATAGAAACCCTGGGTATGTTGACACCATGTACATTTTCAAATGCTTTTTCACTGGAGAATTCCTTTTATGCAATCAGCTCTGAAAAACTGAGGGATCCGAAGATATTGCTTATCTCTAAGCAACACTGACAGCATCCCAAAAATTCCCCAAATAGATAGATATCTAAGTAAACTCTCAAATTTAGGAGAACTTGAAGCATCCAGCCTTCTCCGCTTTGACTGCCAGTTTATTCCAGCATGGGACAGTCCCACAGCTCTCTCTGTGCCCACCTGAGTTAGGAGAAAGAGAGTTTGTGACGGGGGGGGGGGGATGTGTATGCAAGTGCCTGCAGAGGCCAGAAGATGCTATCAGGTACCCTGGAGCTGGACTTACAGGCAGCTGTGAACCAATTGATGTGGAAGCTGGCCATCAAATTTGGGTCCTCTAGAAGAGAGCACCAAGTGCTCTTTAAAAAAAAAAAAAGAAAAGGAAAGAAAGAAAGAAAGAAAGAAAGAAAGAAAGAAAGTTACCTGTATGAGTGTTTTGCCTTCATGTATGATACCTGTGTAACATGTGCAAGCCTGGTACTTTTGTATGTCAGAAGAAGGCATTGGATCCCCAGGGACTGGAGTTACAGATGGTTAGGAGCCACCATGTAAGTGCTGCGATTTGAACCAGGGTCCTCTGCAAGAGCAACAAGTGCTCTTAATGACTGAGCCTATTCTCCAGCCCCAAGTGTTGTGAGCATCAAGAATTCTTTCCAGAGCCTCCTACCACTGACCCTGCCTCTCACAGAAGCCTTGTACTGTTGAAAAGCTGTTCTTGATGGGAGAAGAAGAGACTCTCAGCAAAGAGAAAGAATGGGTTAGGATAGGAAGGCGGGTCAGGCTAAGGAGACCCTGGAGACTGGGGACGAGGAGAAGTAGCAAAGGTTCAACTTGGAAAGCATGCTGTTAGATGAGAATGAGAATATTTAAAGGCATTAGGGCTGGGGCTATACCTCAGCTAGTAAACGGATTCCATAGCTTGCAGGATGGCCTGATTTGGATATCCAGTCCTGCAAAATCAAGGCATGGGGGTGCATGTCTATAATCCTAGCCTTTAGTAGAGGCTGGAGCATCAGAAGTTCAAGGCCATCCTCAGCTACAAAATAAATTCAAACCCAGCCTGGGCTACATGAGATCTTGCTGATAGACAGACAAGTGATAGACAGACAGACAGACAGACAGATAGACTTAGTCCATGATTTATTGCTGTGAAGAGACACCATGACCACGGCAACTCTTATAAAGGAGAACATTTAATTGGGACTGGCTTACGGGTTCAGAGATTTAGTCCATTATCATTACTGTAGGAAGCAGAGAAGCACACAGACCGATGTGGTGTTGGAGAAGGAGCCAAGAGTTCTGTATCTGTATTGTCGAGCAGAAAGAAGAGAGAGCTTGGCACTAGACCTGGACTGGGCTTCTGAAACCCCAAAGCCCACCCCTGGTGACAGGCTTCCTCCAACAAGACCACACCTACCCCAACAAAAATCACACCCTGTGAGCCTATGGGGGCCATTTTCATTCAAACTACCATAGAGATGATGATAGATAGATGATAGATAGATAGATAGATAGATAGATAGATAGATAGATAGATAGATA
>JABTXL010021306.1:14880229-14897119 GCA_025134845.1 Neodon shergylaensis
GATAGATAGATAGATAGATAGATAGATAGATAGATAGATAGATAGATTAATGCCCCTTGCTTGTTTAACCAAGTGCCAAATACCAGCTCTCATTCATTTTTCTCCAGTGGGGAATTTCCTTCCACTCCAAAGTCAGGATTGAATACACACGACATCACTGTCAGTCAGGATCTGGATGTGCTTCACCCATTTTCATGATACCTTCTCCAGTCCTCCACACTTCCAATCCTCTGCAAACTTCCACCGTGAAAGGAGTGACTTTCTGCTCTCCAAATTAGAAACTTATCTGTCTCTTCCAAAACTCAAGTCCCACTTCAAAGCTTCCTCCATCTCCTGAGAGCACAGCTCTGGGTCCTTCTTTGGGGAGTCTGATTGCAGACACGTTAAATGAGCTGCTTGGAGCTTCATACTGGGTGGAGGCCATTAGAATCAGATGAGCTTAGTCCCTCTTCCTGGTGACTCTTGACCAGTGGGAAAACTGGGCATGGTGGCACATTCCTGTAATCCTAGCATTAAGAAGATAGAAGCAGAAAGTTGTAGCCTGAGCTACATAAGACCGTGTGTGTGTGTGTGTGTGTGTGTGTGTGTGTGTAGTAAAAAATCTGACAGACTCTAGGGAGAAAAAATGTAGCCACTTTAATAGCTTGAAGTTTCAACATCCCTCTGTCAAAAGTAAACAAACCCAGAAAACTAGTGAAGATACAGATGACCTCAATAACACAATCAATCAACATCCGTAGATATCTTCCCAACACTAACAGAGTACGCACTTTCCTCAAGCTCGTATGGAACAGTCACTAAAATGGACCACATTCAGAGTCATACAATGCTCTCCTCTAAGTGGGAAAGAATAGAAAACATAGCCTGATTGCTCAGACCATAATGAAATCAATGCTAGGAAGATAACTGGACCATCCCCAAAGACATGGAGACTGATTGGCAAAAATTGATTGCTTTCCTAGATACCAGTAGCAAACAAGCAGAATTTGAAATGTAAAGTCCAGTTCTATTTGCATTAAATTTCCAAAGAAGTGCTCACTCAGGTGTTTATCTATCAAAACATGTACCATCCCAAAGGTAGAGAACTAGAAACACTGATGAAATAAATCAAAGAGCTAAAGAACCAATATTCTTGGATAGCAAGATTCAGTAGTCAAAATGACGGTTCTTTCTACTTGGCGTGTACTGTTAGTGTAACTCCAAGCAAAATACAAGCAAATTATCATGGTGAATATTGACCAACTGACCCTAAAGTTTAAATGGAGAACAAAATACCTATAATTAAAAGCATGTTGAGCTAGTTCCAGGACAGGCTCCAAAACCACAGAGAAACCCTGTCTCGAAAAACCAAAAAAAAAAAAAAGCATGTTGTTAAAAGATAAGAATGAAGTTGGAGGATTATAGAGATCATTCTGAGGTTAAGAGCTCTTCACCTTAAGTCCTCTTGCAAAGGACCTAAGTTTGGTTCCCAGCACCCACATTGGGGTTCACAAGCACCTCTAGCTCCAGTAGTAAGAGATCTGAACCCTCTTCTAGTCTCTGCTAGCACTGTTCTCATATGTACATGCTCCTACACAGACATACATACACAATAATTAAAAATGAAACCAAAAAATTTTTTAAAAAACAGAACTTTCCTTGTAGCAGAAGCAACCAATAGTCCTACCCAGCTATGATACAAATGAATTGTCACAACTACCAGCAAATGTGTGTGTGTGTGTGTGTGAATGAAGGATATATATATTCTTTAGGATATAATAGTGGCACTCATCTCTTGTCAGTAGCCAACATCTCTCTAATTGGACTAAAGATCTCTCAACAAGAGAAAAATCATGTCTGCTACTGAAAACCTAGCCAACTTCCCAGGGTTATTGAGGTCCTGGATCCTAGAGGTTTCTACTACCACTTTCCTAAACCAGCATAATTTCTAACTTCATTATAAATATTTGTCCTTATCCCACAGATACACATAGCTAATATCCCTTAACAAAATATATCTTTGCAACAAGTGGAGACCATTACAGAAGATTAACAACTGATCAAAATGTAGAGGAGGAGTGATTGTGTGTTGCTTGGCCCCAACTGACCCATCTGAGCCACACTTTCTTCATCCAAGGCTGAGGAAACATTGAGAAAGAGGAGGAAAATTGTAAGAGACAGAGGAAAAGGACATCTTCTGTGAGATTGTGTTTCCTAGAAATGTCAGGAGCACCAATGAAGTCTCAGCAACATGGCTGCCTGAATGAGGATTATACCAACACGCAGGCTAACATGGAAAGCTTAACCCTAGATAAGAACTACAGTAATCTAAGCAATGTTGAGGCTGGAAGAAAATAGTCTTCACCAGGGAACACAACCCAATTAATTATCCAATACCAAGTGGTTATTCTTGAAATCATACAAGTAACATTATACAGACTTATCAGATTCTATTTATATATTTGGGAATAAATATGTACATCTGTGAAATGATTAAAGAAAAAACATAAATTTGATGCATGATAAGTGGGGGTAACATGTGAGTGGTTGAAAAGAGAAAAAGAAAATGATAGAATTACATTTTAATTTTTAAAAAATCAAAGAACAAAAGTTAATGATATGATAACATCATTTAACTTCAAGACATACTATATAACCCCACAGTAATTAAGACATCACAATAGTAGAGAAAGAACAGACAAGCAGATCAATGGAGCATAAGAAAGAGCCCAGAAAGAGAGCCCCATAATCACAGTAAATTAATAAAAAAGCAAAGGCAATACAATGGAGAGAAAATGATCTTTCAAACAAACTGAGCCCCTGGGTATTTCCAAGCAGAACAAACTGATACATGGGCTACTCATTCTTAACTCAGTATAAGTCACAGGTTTAACATTTAAACATGAAACAGTGAACTGCCAGGAGATAAAATCTGGATGATGTTGAGTTAGGTGATTATTCTGGTTTCATTTCTGTTGCTATGATAAAATATACTTTTAAAATTCAACTTAAGGATCTGAAAAGATGTCTCAGAGGATAAGGACATTGTCTGCTCTTCCAGAGGTCCTGACTTCAATTCCCAACAACCACATGGTGGTTCACAGCCATGTATAATGAGATTTAGTGCCCTCCTCTGGAATGTAGGCATACATGCTGGCAGAACACTGTATGCATAATAAACAAATAAATCTTTAAAAAATAAAAGGAAACTTAGGAAAGAAAGAGTTAATTTTCATTCACAATTCTGGGTTATAGTGCAGCCCATCATTGCAAAAAGTCAAGGCAGTAAGAACTTGAAGCAGATAATGACATCATACCCACAGTCAAGAACAGAGAAAAGTAAATGCCAGTGTGGTGCACAGATTACTCTCCACACTCATACAGTCCAGGATCACACACACACACACACACACACACACACACACACACACACCTAGGGAATGGTGCCTCCCACAGTGGGCAATCCTGAACAGACATGCTCAAAGGCTAACACAATGTAGATATTCCCTCATTGAGATTCTCTTCCCAGATGATTCTAGGATGTGTTAAGTTAACAGTTCAAACTATCATAGCAGTGATAATTTGTATATTCCA
The DNA here is from genome assembly GCA_025134845.1 of Neodon shergylaensis. Taxonomy (NCBI): domain Eukaryota; kingdom Metazoa; phylum Chordata; class Mammalia; order Rodentia; family Cricetidae; genus Neodon; species Neodon shergylaensis. The sequence goes on from JABTXL010021306.1 coordinate 14,883,803, forward strand.
AAGGATGACCCATGAAAGAAAGAAAGGATGGGTAAAATGGACTTCTTTAACATTAAGTAAGCCTGGAATGATAACTCAGTTGATAGGACACTTGCCTGGCATACAAAGTGCTGGGCTTAATCCCCATTTCCACATAAACCAGGCATGATGGTAACCCCAGCACTGGAGAGGCAGGCAGGAGGTTCCCTGGGTCTCATTGACCACCCAGCCTAATACAGTTAGTGAATTCTGATGATCCCCCTGAAACAAAAATAGCTAAAGAATAACATCTAGCATTGACTTCTGGCACCCATGTACATGTGCCTTCTCACACCCTTCCACACACACAAAACATTAAACCAAAACCAGGCCAGTGGTTACTAGCAGGTTAGAATCATAAAGGGTTAGGCAGGCAAGTACAGTTGGTGGGATTTTTAGATTAATGAAATCTTCCATATTAAAAGACACAATGCTGGATATATATTATAAACACAATGCTGGATATATATTATAAACTTCTATGTAGCCTTGGAAAGCACAACACCAAGACTAGATGTGAGTGCAAGCTGTGGACTTTGGGTGACAAGGATGTATGAATGTAGGTTGGCAATTTTCCCAAGGGTACCACTTGGGGTATGTATGGTTCATGAGAGAGGCTGCTCAGGAATGAAGGCGAGAGTAAGCGCTAGATTTCTCTGTCTTCCTCTCAATGTTGCTCTGGCTCTAAAACTATCCTAAAATAAATCATCTTTTTTTTTAAAGTCACTTGACATTGGGTTTTGGGGAACCCAGATAATCCCAGATAATCTTCTCATTTTAGAATCCTAAATTTAACCTCATCTGCCAAATACATAACATTCATATGTGCTAGAGATTTGGTGTGCACTTCTTACAGACATTCCTTCTTTTTTTTTGTTGTTTTGTTTTTGTTTTTTGAGACAGGGTTTCTCTGTGTAGCCTTGGCTGTATTGGAACTTGCTCTGTAGACCAGGCTGGCCCTTTTATTTTAAACTAAGCACTACTAAGAAGTCATGTGGAATCATCACACCCCAAGGAAAGGAGAGCAGTAATATACCAGTTCCCACGATTTATGGTTCCACATGAGTGTCACAGTGAAAGCCAGTAGGAAGCACAAGCCGCTCTGTAAGGGCATCAGACAACCGGGGACCAGAGAGGTTTCTGGACATAAAGCACTTACCCTGCAAATGTGAGGACCCAAGTGGGACCCTTAAAGCTTAGATTTAAAAAAAAAGCAGCATGGAAGCACATCCTTGAAGCCTATCACTGGAGAAATGGAGTCTGGAGGAGTCCGGTCCTTCTACCTTCACTGACCGCCCAGTCCGTCGTACTCGGTGAACTTCAGCTCCACTGAGAGGCTATGCCAGAAAATCATGGTGAACGGCTCCTGAGAAATGACATCTGAGTTCCTTCCCTTGGGTTGTGACATGCACCCTCACCTACACACACACACACACACACGCTCGACACACACACACACAGGTCCTTAACCTCACTAGTCCTTAGAAATAAAAAGCAGATCCATAATGAGACACCACCTCAACTGCAGTATGAGGACATCCATTCAGAAGGCAGAAAATAACAAGCCCTGGCCAGGTACAGAGAGATTAACAGCCATATGACCTTAGAGTCGGGGTATAAAATCATGCCAGGATTAAATAAAATAATAATAATTGTTTTAGATTACAAATCTAAGCATCCATCGAGATGATTTGGTGAATAAAGGGGCTTGCTGCTCAAGCCTGGAGACCTGAGTTCAATCCCCGAGACCTGTGTAAAAGTAGAAAGATCTGACTCCACAGAGCCGTCCTCAGACCTCCACACACGTGCTCCCACACTGTGTCTTTACACACACACACACGCACACACACGCGCACACACACACACACACACACACACACAGAGCTGATTTTTAATTGATTTTTTAGAATTAAGATGGCCTAAACAGATACAAAAGAAATCTAATGACTTTTAACAATCTGAATGGGATCTTTCCATTTCTTCTTTAATCTATAAAGTCTTACATAGACTATATTAAATGTGTCCTTACATATACATGTCTACTACAATGTTTAGGATGTTTCATTAATGTACAAAATGGAACTGAATTAGATACCTATATTTGTGTCTTTTCTTTGCAATCCAAATCTCTTCAAGATATCTACAAGAATTCTAATTCACTTTTTCTAATGCCTGCATGTTATTCCCTAGTACAGCTGTATCACAATTTATTCAGCTAGGTCTAGACCTTGATAAGAAATCAATTTATTTCTAGCCCTTAAACAGCTAGTATTGAGCTCTTTGAAAAAAATAAAGAGATTGGAAAGGACAAGGATTTTTTTTTAACTGTTTGTAAATTTCATACAGGCATATAATGCCTTTGATCAAGTCCACCCCGTTTCTCCCCCTCCAATTCCTGCTGTTCCCACCACCGTTTCCTCTCAATTTCATGTGCTCTTCTTGTAAACCCACTGAGCTCACTTAGTTGTCCTGCATGTACACGGGTAGGCTCATCTACCAGAAGATGGGTAGCCTCTCGGGGACAGCATCGCTAAAGAAAACCGACTTTCACTTCTCTAGCAGCCATTAATCACCTATAGCTCCTCAGATGGGGTGAGACTTCACAAGCCTCTTCCCCGTCTATGCTGGGACTGTTTCTGGCTTGCTCTTGTTACAGGTCCTGTGCTTGCTGTCATAGTGGTAAGGTTGTGTGTGCCATGACCTTGTCATATCTAATAGTCTTTTGCTGCAGGTGGCTACTACCTCAGGTCTCACAATCTTTCTGCCTCTTCTTCGCAATGAATCCTGAGCCTTGGTGGGGCGGGGGGGATGCACAAAAAATTTGTGAGTCCGGATATAGGCTGACCTCGAACTCAGAGAGATCCGCCTCCTCTGCCTCCTGAGTGCTGGGATTAAAGGTGTGCGTGAGCCACCACTGCCCCACCACTGCCCAGAGATGCGGCGATGCTTGGGGTCTTGATGCTAAGAGGCAAAGGCTCACCAGAAACCACACTGCCACATTGTTCTCCGAAGACAGAGGTGGTCCAGGGGTGGAGTAATGCTATGTCAAGTGTGAGAATGTAATGTTACAATCCTCAGCAAATACTGCTCAGGCCACAGTACCTGCTGCAGGCCTTCCAGCCTTACAGATGCCAAGAAGCAGCCCAGCGAGGCTTCCGTGTGTCTCTACTTCACAGACTTCCAGGGGGCAGGGTTTCTCACCTGGGAGAAGGGTCAGTTTACATCAGAAGGGTGGGTGGCCACATTCCCTACTACTCCCCATTTATTTCCCCATCTTCTGTCCAAGACCTGGCTGGAGGATCCTACTGTTAAACTACCCCTTCCATTAGGGTGCTATGAGAAAAAGCCCCCACACATGGTTTGTGGGTCCTGATCATCATCATGCTGTCTGTCTTAGTGCTCAGGATTAAGCTCTGCTCAGAGCCCCACCACACTGTTGTCTGTGTGTCTGCCCATGGTGTAAATAATTATTTTAATAAACTCCATACCCAAACCATCTACCTGAGGGCCCCCTTTGAACCTGCATCCAAGACTTTTCACAAGCAGAGGGCATTGTCTTGGGATACCAGCAGCAGACTAGAACCCGAACCCCAGTGGAGCACCCTGGAGAGACCCAGAAATCACTGGTGGGGGCAGGTGATAGCTCTCCCTACTCTACCTATGACATTTCCAGCCACCCCACAATTTGCGTAACTGGGCTTTTGCAGGATGGAGACGCCCGGGTTGAATGTGATCGGCTCCTAATGTTTTTTCTTTTCAATGAAATGAGGGTGAGCATGTTTGCCTGCTGAATTCAGGGATCTGACACAATTGAGATGATCACAGGGGCTCTACATTTAGCGGAGGAGCCTAGAGAATTACATAAGCAGCTTTATACCTCCTCAACAATAAACTAAATCCGGCAGGCTGGAGCACCAGGGACATAAATGGCAAGTGTGTCAGTGATAAAAGAGTCCAAAAACCTAGGGAGAAAGTTCTAGAAGGTTTACTCTCTTTCACTGAATCTTAATTCTCCACTTTATTATCATCCAGTTCAAATTAAATTCCCAGGGCTGGAGAGATGAGGGCTCAGAGGTTTAGAACGTGTTCTTTCTCACAGAAGAACTGCGATCCATTCCCAGCACCCACTTTGGGCAGCTCACGACTGTCTGGGACTCCCGCTCCAGGGGCATCTGACACCCTCTTATGGGTCTCTCCTGGCTCTGGGACTCATGCACACAAACAATTATAAATAAAATTAATCTTAAAACAATTAAATTCCCCAGACGGGACTTCCTGTGGAAGAACTAGGTCCAGAAGAGCCTGCTGTACCAGCAGCCTGGACTGATTCTTGAGTTCACAGTAGGCTGAGCTGCCAGCAGAAGAAGGGTGAAGTGGCTACTCTGGGAACTGGGTCTGCAGTGCTGCCAAGTCATTTGCATACTAATTTCCATAGCTCTGTATTCTGTTTCCACCTGATTTGGTTCTTCTTATGCATTCAAGACATAATTACAACATTTTAGTTATCATTAAAACTCAAAGTTTGGAGGAAAAGACAGGGCAGAGTGAGAGAAATCAGTATTAATTTCTCTGAAGTGGCCACAGATTTTCCTGCCCCACCATCTGCTCTACTGATAGGCGCCTCTTTTCAATGTGAAGCTTGTTTCACAGGTCCCAGGGCTCAGTGATGCGTACAGACAAATTCAGAATTACCCCCCTTCAGAATTTCACCCAACTCTCCCACCCACCCCAAATCCCTGCCCCCTCCTTCCCGAGCACTTACTCTCATGTTTCCCCAGCTTCCCACTATAAACACTTCCAAGTTTTCACACTTATTGCCCTACCTAACCAAGATTCCCGCTCCTGGAGCTGGAGAGGCTCAGTGGTAAGAGTGCTTGCTGTCCTTGAAGATGACTGGAGCTCGGTTCCCATCGCCCACATCAAGCAGCTCACAGCCAACTGTAACTCTAGCTCCAGGGGGCTCCCGTTGTAGGAAGGCTGCTTGTTCATTTTCCCGGCCACCCAGACTCCCCAAATAATCACACAGAAACTGTATTATTTGAACCACTGCTTGGCCGGTCACTTAAGCGTATTGCTAACTAGTTCTTACATCTAGAATTAACCCATTCCCAGTTTTTTATATTTTACCACAATGCTCGTTGCCTACCAGCAAGGTTGCAGCATGTGTGTCTCTGGCCATGGCTCCATGGCTTCTCTCTGACTCCACCTTCTTCCTCCCAGCATTCAGTTTAGTTTTCCTGGCCTAGTTCTGTTCTCTCCTATTAGGCCAAACCAGTTTTTGTATTATCATTATTAACCAATGGTATTCATAGCATACATAGGGGAATCCCACATCAGACCCCAGCACTTGTCTGGCCTCTACAGGTATCTGCACTTATGTCCACAAACCCACATACTGACACATACATGTACACACAAAGCAACAGAAAATCATTTTTAAAAAGAAGTCTCTAATCAGACACCCATATCTAGCAAACAAGCCTCCTACCACTAACATATCCAATTAACGCAGAAGCGTTTCCTGAGGGTGAGGATTATGGGCAATGGCAATTTCTTTTTTCTTTGGAATACATAATGTTCAAGGAATATGGGTTGCCTATAAATACTGTTCAAGGGATTCTGCCACAGCTTGGTCAGGCCACAACTATGTGTCACACAGAAAACTGTAACAGCGTCCTAACTCTATGACCTGGTCTCACATCTTTGTGTATTCTTGGTATGGTCTTCATTACTCAAAGGAATGCTTCAAAGCACAAAGATAATCTTTCACTCACTCTCAGAAAGCCCTTTAGTGGCCTCTGGGCGGTGCAGAACAGCAGAAGAGGGCCAGTGCCCCTGAGAATCCGTGTTCCACTTCTCTCACTCGCTGTCCCCTTCACTTCCTCTGCCACACACCTCCATGCAGGCACAGGCATCGCTAGCTCACCATGGCACCGTGCACGCACGGAGTTCACACCATGGAGGACCCAGACACACGCGATCCAGTTCACCTGCATTTGCTAAGTGAGAAATGGTGAGGATGTTTGTGGATCTTTGAAAGGCGCCCGGCCTATAAAGTCGAGCTCTCCCTCACTGGGGATTCAAGAGCTTTCATTTTCCTTCCATTAAAAAGCAATGGGTGTAGAATGCAGCATGTAGCTCAATTGGTAGACTGCTTGCTTGCTAGGCACAAGCTGTGGGTTTCAGCCTCGGTGTCACATAAGCCTGGTGTGGCGGTGCACACCTGTAAAATCGGCATCAGAAAGGTAGAGGCAGGAGGACCAGGAGTTCAAGGACTTTTTTGTTTTAAACATAAAATAAATTTAAAAAAATTGTTTTAAAGACAGTGGGAAGGGGGCGGGGATAGAGTAGCGGGAATTGTGAGCCACCTGGTATGGAGGCTGAGAACCAAACCCCAGCCTCTTTGCCAGAGCTGCAAGTGCTCTTAACCATTGACTCCGGCTCCAATCCCTAAGAAATATTTAAAATGACAGCAAAACCCCAGAGTCCTAGTTGGCTGCTTGAGCTTCTTGATCTCCAACCCCAGGCTTAGAAGGTTGCCAACAACCAAGGTACTGAGATCCTAGTATGTGGCTAATTCCTTTTAACTCCCAAGAGGTGAGACTAAGTACTGGGACCCAGGGAACAGTTTGTGAGGTGGCAGAGAGGGTGCAGGAGCCTAGACTCCAGTGCTAGCTCCTTTTAACACACACACACACACACACACACACACACACACACACACACACGTTAACATATATATCCTTTTGTTTCTGAAAAATTATGTGTGTGTATGAATTTGTATATAGTTTATATATAAGCTTTTATAAATTCACATATACATATATAAATTTATATACATACTATGTATAAATTCACATACACACACATAAATATATATATATATACATTTTTTTTTCAGAAATGAAAGTATAAAGCCGTCATGGTGCACACCTTTAATCCCAGCACTCGGGAGGCATAGGCAGGGCAGATCTTCATGAGTTCGAGGTCAGCCTTGTCTACAAGAGCTAGTTCCATGACACCCAGAGTTGTTGCACAGAGAAACCCTGTCTAAACAAGAAACAGAAGCAAAAGTATAAAGTTCCCTCAAGTCCCCTGGTCTCATTACCAAGTGGTGGCGACTGTCCTGAGCTGGTTGTTCTTCGGACTGCTGAGAATCTCATGCTATTACAGCAAATATAAAGAATATGTACTATCAAGAGGGTTTTTCATGGTTCAGATTTTTTTTATATTTTTCATTTTGGGAGACCATTCCACAACTTTCTTATATTTAAAGAAGTTTTGTTGCATTTTAATTTCTTCATTATGTGGTGGGTGATCTGTGCCGACAGCCTCTCACCTAGTGACTGTTGTGGCTGCCACCTCTGCCTTCCCAGCTCTGACATTGTAAGCGTGCTCTACCATTGCCCTCTTTTTCTCATGGGTTCTAGGACTCAAATGCAGGTCCTCATGCTTGCAAGACAAGTATTTTACCTACTGAACATTCTCCTCAGCCTTAAATTCAACATATATATGTGTATGTGTATATATATGTGTGTGTGTATGTATGCATATGCCTATATATATGTGTGTGTATATATGTGTGTATATGTATGTATATACTTTTTCCTATATTGCTATTTGGATCTATTTTTGAATTTTATTTATTCTTTCACAATTTCATATATATACAAAATGTACTTTGATTTTATTTCTCTTTACCTTCCTTCTTCCATAATCCCCTTCTTTACTACTTTGATATGTGTGTGTCCTGCTATATTTATTTGTGTTGCTCGTATGAGCATGAGTGGGAGAATTTTTACTTGAGCAAGAGCAACTTATCAGTAGTCACACTACTGAAGCACATAATCCATCCTTCCCCAGCCACCATTAATTACCCATGGCCCTTCAGGGAGGGACTGGGCCTCACGAGACCATCCTCCATCCATCGCGGAACTCACCTAGTACTTAAACATCTAGCATATTCTATAATACATTATTTCATAGCACATCTAGCTTACCACAGACTTGTAGACACTTAGGATATCTTCACAACCGTAGTGTCAGGACCATGAATATTCAAGGTCAAGAATGTTGCCCCTGGTGTCCCCCAGGTTTCTCTCACTTACTCAAGCCACCTATGATAGTGAGCTACTCCCCAGATGTGTGCAGAGCCTCTTGTTTATTGTGTCACCCTGAAGAAGGCAGAAGGGAAACAGCCATGAGCTGGGCTCACAACAGTGGTGGAAGGGAACCTTAAGAAGGGCTGGAGCTATGCCTCAGTTGGTAAAGTGCTTGGAGGGAAAGCATGAGGACCTGAGTTCAGTCCCTGGAAACCACAGGGAAAAGCCAGTGATGTGGTCCATGCTTATGATCTAGTGCTGGGGAGGTTAACATAGTTACAGGCCAGCCAGTCTAGTCTACTTGGTGAGTTCTAGGCCAGTAGAAGATCCTGCCTTTTTTGAAAGATGAGTAATACCTGAGAAAAGACACCAAAAAAGGAAAAACTGATGTGGGATGTCCTTCTGTATACTATGAATATGTGTTTTCTCATTGGTTGATATAATCTTGATTTGGCCTATAGCCAAGCAGAATATAGCTAGGACGGAAAGCCTAACTGAATACAGGGAGAAGAGTGGAGTTGAGGGAGACACCAGCAGTCACCCAAGAAAAACATGCCACCAAAAAAGCCACAGCTACATGTCAATACATAGATTAACTGACATGGGTTAATTTAAATGTAAGTGCTACCTAATAATAAGCCTGAGTCATTGGCCAAGCAAGTATTAAGTCTCTGAGTGTTTATTTGGGAACTGGCAGGTGTGAGAGAAACCTCCGATTACACAAGAACATTGTTCTTTGTTCCATACATATACAAGGAAAGTCTGTCCCTGGATTCCTCATGACCAGTCCCCCAAATCCTTCTGAAGCCTGTAGGAGAGTCATACACTCACATATGTACTGATAGGGGCTGGCTCTTCTGATAGTTCTCACCACTAAGTGGAAGATACCATGAATGTAAAAGTTCCCATGAGACATTTATCTCATGAGTAAAAGTGAGGACATGACTGTAACTAGAGGTTTCTCTCTCACATGCCAGTTCCCAAATAACCATTCTAAGGCTTGATATTAATTACAAACTGTTTGGTCGATGGCTCAGGCTTCTTACTAACTAGCTCTACATATAAATTAGCCCATTTCAAATAATCTATATATCGCTACGTGCACATTGCTTACCGGTAATACTCTAGCATCTTACTCATTCAGCAGTTGCTACCATCTCTGCAACTCTGCCTTCTTTTTCCCTGTATCTTTGTTTGGACTTCCCACCTGGATATATTCTGCCTGGCTACTGGCCAAATCAGCTTCTTTTTGTTTTGTTTTGGTTTGGTTTGGTTTTTTGCTTTTTTCAAGACAGGATTTCCCTGTGTAGCTTTGGAGCCTGTCCTGGAACTAGCTCTTGTACACCAGGCTGGCCTCAGATTCACAGAGATCCATCTGCCTCTGCCTCCCAAGTGCTGGGATTAAAGGCGTGCGTCACCAGTGCCCAGCCAAATCAGCTTCTTTATTAACCTGTGGTAATAAAGCATATTCGCAGCTTACAGAAGGGCATCCCATATGATATGACCATTCCTAAGTTGAGGAGGGGATTTTCCACTGTAGATATGAGGAAGAGAACAGTCAAAGCCATCTAGAAGAGTCTAGAGCAGAGAGAGACAGTAGCAGATTAAACATGGCAAGCAGAATAGACAGGGCCATGACAGGAAAGAGAGGAAGAGTGAGAGAAGAAGAGAAGAGAGAGGGAACCAGGAGCCAAGAACAGAGGATCAAAAGGACAAAGAGGAGAGAGAGAGAGAAGCCAAGAGAAGAAAGAGAGTCAAGAGAAGGCGTGGTTGAAATGGTAGGTTATATGGGAAAGAAACATTAGGATGGGAAGAAAAGCTCAGGTACTTGTGAGGCTGAGAGAGGCTGGGGGCCAGTGTGTACTCTGGTGTGTTAAATAAGTGTCATAGTTACCATTTGTCCTGAGTTTCTTTGGTACCTGACAATTAATTGTTTCTGGTTTTCTAAATAAAAAAAAAATGTTAAGTACGTGGTTGCACTATGTAGCCCAAGCTAGTACTGATCTAGAACTCATTGTGTATCCCAGGCTTGATCCTCCTGTCTTCCCAACTGCTGGGGATTACATAACTTGCGTGTGTATGTATGTGTGCACGCTCATGCGTGCGCATGTGTACATGTGTGCAGAGACACGGAGGTTTCATTCTGTTGCTGAGATCAAACACTGACCAAAAGCAGCTTAGGGTAGAAAAGGGGCTTTTCTTTTTCCCCAGCCTACATTTCCAAGTCACAGGACATCACTCAGGGAAGTGAAGGTAGGAACAAAAATCACGGAGGGACACTGCTTGCTATCTTATTCTCAGCCTCCCGCTTAGCAGCTTAAGACCACCTGTCCAAGGAATGGCGCCGCTCAGAGTAGACCTGGCCCTCCTACAGCCGTTCACAGTCCAGACAGTCCCCACAGGAATGTCCACAAACCGGCCTGATCTGGTAAATCCCTTCACTGAGACTCACTTGTCAGAGGACTCAAGGCTGTGTCAAGGTGACAGTTGAGAAAACTAGGTTCCCTGATGCCTTCCACCTTGCTTTTTGAGGCAGGACATTTTACAGGCCTGGGCTTTGCCATGTAAAACAAGCTAGGTATCTGGATCTTCCAGTGATCTACCTGCCTTTGTCTCTCTCACCATTGTTGTGGTGTTCCAATCCCCTGGGAGAAACCGGAGACTTAGACCCAATTCAAATTTAAATGAAATGAATGTATTCTTCCTGCTGGCAGAAGGAAGGCAGCCTTAGTGCCTACACAGCATGGCAGGGTGACAGTGAGAGGTTTTAAGGTGGACACAGAAAGATGCGTGTTCCCACTGCCCAGGGAATCCACAGCCGGGCAGGAACGTAGTTTCCCTTCCCTCAGTTGCTCCTCACTTTCCCGCTATATAGTAATGAAAGGACTGTTTCACCCCTTCCCATAGCAATAGTAGGTTTTGCAGAAGCAAAGCAGCTGTCAATGCCTTCCAGCCCATTGTCCTATCCCTACCTCACCTGCAGGCCCCAGGAGCTCCCAGGCATTCCACAGCCAAAGGTCAACGGCCCTGAAGGGACCCGGGACCCCATACCCCATATTATGTCTCTTTAGTCAGCACAGGGGACCTGTGTAAATTATCACTCAGGTCTGAGCTCTAATGACTGGGACAGAGCAGCTCATTTCTGGGCAGGCAGAAAACACAGTGTCATCAGGTTAGGGCTGGCTGTCATGTCCCCGCACCATCACTGAGATCACAGCCCAGCTTTTTACCTGGGCGCTCTGGAATCCTAACTCAGGCCTTCATACTCACAAGGCCAGCACTTTAGCAGCTGAGCCACCTCCCTATCCCTGAACAGTTATAATTGTTTAAGGGAATGATCTAGAAAGCTCTGGCAACACTGTTAGGTAATATTTTTTTTTTCATTTGAAGTTCCAACTTCCCTTTCTGTTTCTAAAACTCTCAGAGAAAATTAAACATTTATTCTTCCTATTAAGCTTTGGTGAGTGCTGAGATTATTACTCTGACATTTTTTTTGAGCAAAATTAGCATTGCTTTCTTAATGTAAAAGCAAAGGCATTTCTTTATTTCATAGCTTTCACTCATATAAGAACCAAGGTCAAGTATTGACCACAGAAAATGACACTCTTAATTCTCAGTGAAATAATGGCTTTGTTCCTATTTAGCTTAGTGAAGGATTTAGACATGAAGCAAACAGAAAGTTGAAATCTGGACCTCTCTCCTCCCCAGAATGTTTGGTCTAAAGTAGGTCAGACCTTGCTGCAGCTAATCTCAACAATTCTCTTTTTAATTCTTTCCCTGACTACACTTGGGGACTCAGGAGGAGGAAAATGCATTCAATTAATTAAAGAAAAACTGCAATAGAGAAGGAAGGCCTCCTTAATTGTGTGATCTCTGACTCCACCTCCAAGGAGTCATCAACATGAAAATGACTAGCAGAAGAATCACTAGCTGTGAGGCAGTCATTCTAGGCCTGGATGCTTCGGTGCTGCCCTGGCTGCCCTGGAGCACCCCTTCTCTCTCCTGGAGTCTGAGAGGGATGCTGACACAGCTCTGACTGAGGCCAAGACCATGCCTCAGGAAGAGAACAGAACCTGGATTGGCCCTCAGTCCTCCAAGACTGACATCCCCCTGCCTCCCCTACACCCCCAAAAAGCCCAGAGAAGGCCTTCAAAATTCTAGAGTCCAAAGGAAAGTAGCCAGGAAAGTGTGTGGATGAACGGTGTTCACTGAAGGTATTCATATTCTAAGTTGATGTGTGCACTTAGCTTCTAAATCCAAGCCATTTCTTTTCCTTGGCTTCTCCCGTGGATTCCCACCCAAACCACAGAGTGGGACCCTTGTTTCCAAGAGTTTCTTTGCCAAAAAGTGCACAGCACTTCACCACTTAATCAGAATGCTGCCGGTTAAATATCCTGCCGAATTATGTCTTTGTGACTTCCCAGGCGCTTAAGCTCCGGTCCTGAACCATCACAGGTCAACACAATCTGCAGGGTCTTACGGGATTTTTAAAGCTCCTGTGACCTATTCTTTGCCCACGTCAAAACCCAAGGAATTATTCTTCTTGTTGCTAGGACAAAGTACCAGACAAAAGCAAACAAAGAAGAAAGGATCTCTGTCAGCTCACAGTTTGAGGGTGTGGTCCTTCGTGATGGGGAGATCTTGGTGCCAGGGGCAGGAGGTGGCTCCTCACCGCACATGTGCGGTCAGGAAGCAGAGAGAAGAGAAGGCTGGTGCTCAGAGCACCTTTTCTTTCATTTTTTTCATCCTCCTCCTCCATCTCCCTTTTTGTTTGTTTTTAGTTAGACAGGGTCTCACCCTAGCTGAGTTGAACTAGCTATGTAGACCAGGTTGGCTTCAAACTCAGAATTTTGCCTACCTCTGCCGTCAGAGTGCTGAGATTAATGGTGTTCAGCACCCTGCCTGGCATTGGCTTTTTTAAAAGTTTATGATCCCAACCCTCGAAATGGTATTGCCCGTGCTTAGGGTGGACCTTCTCTCCTCGGTTAATCAAATCTAGAAATTCCCTCATGGACACACCCAGGGGTCTGTCTCCATGGTGATTGTAGATGCTGTCAAGTTGAAAATCAATACAGACCATCACAGGGATTCTTTATTAAGCCACCCAGAAAATAACATTTTCATGGATAACCAACTTAGGAAGGCACATTTTATATATATATATATATATATATATATATATATATATATATATATA
>JABTXL010021306.1:14897129-14920841 GCA_025134845.1 Neodon shergylaensis
TATATATATATATATATATATATATATATATATATATATATATATAATTCTTCTGCATATTTAGAAGATAAAGCCTGTCTTTTGTGTCTTCTTTGGGAGGAATTGTTCTTTATTGTTATATTTTATCTCTTTGTTGCTAACTGTCCTCCTCAACCCACCCGGGTCTGACTCGATGTGTAATGAGAGCATGTATTACCCAGGCTCTTTGTGGGCTTGGAAGGATTTGAATAACCTGTGTTGCCCTCAGAAGGTTGATTTTCAAGCTGGAGTCAGAATAAGGTCTGTTTCACTGTCTTCCATTTTTTCCTGTTATCAACATGTTGCACTGTACATGTTAACATATTTCAATAAACAGGAGCTGCTAATAACAGCCACTTAAAGGGGGTTTATGGAGAATGGAGGACATGTCAGGCATTTTACAACGCTGTGGGATGGGAAGAAATGGGACCCAGTCCCTGGAACAGATGACAGTCTCTGGGAATACCAGGAGAGAACAGGCTCTATGTCAGCCTGATGCATCAGTGAAAGCCCTGCTAGACAGATAATAGAGAAAGTCTTAGGAAATGATGGGAATTTACCAGACATGCAGTGGGTCTTTGATCTCAAGCAGGTCTGGAATTGACTAACAGATACAGCTTTGGGGGTGTCTGTGATGGGAAGACCCTAATCAGAATGTGTGGCACGTTCCAAGGTATCCTAGACAGAAAGACATCTGAGACACCTACCTGTCTTTGTTTCTTGCTGGTGGGTGTGTCCATCTTGTTGTTGCTGCTTCTGCCACATGCTGACCTTAGACACCAGCCTCTTTGTCTTTCCATCAGAACGAAGACCAGTGACTCTCTAGAATATGCCCCCTACTCCAGTCCTTCAGTGCAAGATGGAAGCTGGTAGGTATCCAGCTTCGCGGACTGAGTGGTTACTGGGTTCTCTGCATCTTCAGCATGTAGGCTGCCATTGTTAGACTAGCCAATCTAGATCATGAAGGGCAAACTAATAAATCCTCTTCGTAATATATAGCCATTCTATTGTTCTGTTCCTCCCTACCCCGTACAGGTGGGAGTATGAATACAGGGAAGTCATTGTAGCAAGTACCAGCTCCAAAGACTTGTGATACTCAGGACCAGGTCATCATGTGGGTGTGTTGAGGAACAGAGGTGAAAGTAAGAGACATAGTTAGCATAGGTGCATATGCTTCACTAAGGGCTTAGATTACATCCTGTCTTCCTTTCTTCTCCTGTTGTTATATAAAATACTCTGACGAAAGCATCTTAAGGAGGACATGGTTTACTCTGGCTCACATCCAAGGTCCAGTTCGTCATGGCAGAGCCCAGGAGGCAGCAGATAGAAGTAGCTGACCATATGGCATCCACAGCCCAGGCTTAGAAGCAAGCCAGTGCTCAGACAGTATTCTCCATTGTACACAGTCCAGGATCCTAGCCCAGGGAGTGGTCCCACCCACAGTTAAGGTGAGTTTTACCACATCAATTATAGTAATCAAGATAATCCCCCACAGGCCTGCCAATAGGTCCTTCTCCCAGATGATTCTAGATTCCATCAGGTTAACAGTTAACACCAAAGCCCACATGTTGTAAAAGCAAATGTTCAAACTGGGATTGTCCCCTTAGTGGTGTCCACTCCAGCCTGTGTGGATGCTACTTGGCCCCACTTGAGCTCCTAAAACCTGGTCCTCAGTGAGGTCTGGCATCAGGGGGAATGAGCTGCACAGCACAGCTACGTAAAGGATGAGAAGGTGTTAATGCACTTTAAACCACAAACAATTGAGAAAGGGCTTAGCAGACAACTTCCTATGCTCAGCACCCCATGTGGCATGTGGGACAGAAGGTTTGGGTGAATAAAAGGGAGAATAGATTCTCCATAATGAGGAGTTGCTGAGCTCCCAAGGTGCTGAACATATAGACAATCAACTTGACGGTCAAAGGGCTTCAAAGGCCTTGAATGCAGTCCATGAAACCATTTTGCACAATCTAGCTCTGAGGAATGCAAATAAAAATCAGACATGACTGGTAATACACATTTAAGGGTTAAAAAATGCAGAATGTATACAATTAAAATATTATTTGCACTTTTTGAAGAGGGAAAAAATTTAAATTTACAGTCAAAGATTTGGTTTGAATGTTGGTATGTGTCTGAACACATCTTTCACCTTCCAAGTCCTAAGTGGTACCCAGCAGCATTTGTGTATTTATTTGTGTGTATAGAAGAGATAATAATTTTTAAAAAAAAATTCTCCATGATGGTTAGTTTTAATGTCAAATAGACACCATATAGAGTCACTTGGAATGAGAGGGATTGTCTAGGTCACGCTAGTTTGTGGGCACATCTGGGGAGGATTATTTTGATGACATTAATTAAAAAGGGAAAGAACCATCCACTGTGGATGGTGCCATTCCCTAGGAAGGGGATTATGCACTATGTAAAGGCAGAGGCAGAAGTTGAGCACCAACATGCATGCATTAATTCATTCATTCCTCTCTGCTCTTGACTGTGGGTGTGATGTGACCAACTCATGTTGCCCTGACTTCCCAACAGTGAGGGACTGGAACCTGTGATCCCAGTAAATCCTTTCTTCTCCACTAAGTTGCTTTTAAGGCTATTTTTATCTTAGCAGCAGGATGAGAGGATAACACCGATTCCATCTTTAGTTCTAGAATTTCCAACCCAAAGGCTAGGTTCCAACAGCACAGTGTGCCCTCTGGAATTGAGCCCTCATCCTACCTGTCCTGCCTCAGGCCACACTGTCACTAGGGTACAGATGTCTGGAGCAGTAGGCAGCAGCATCTCAAAGCAGGGAGGGCGGATCTGGTCCCAGCCTGTGTTGTCCCTGCCCATCTCCCTGTACACCAGAGTCTACCTCTACAGAGGTGGGTGGAGAGATAAAACAGACTGGGACTCACTGTGTGTCACCTTTTCAGTGGGGACAAAAATCCAGCAGCTTGAGAAGTCTGGTCCTGTAGCTTGTGAGCACCGAGGAGAGAAATTTTCAAAAGCCGATTCTAGGAATGAATTAGTAACGAGTTTCTGTTCAATTTTTAAAGCCATGCTTGTCATGCCGTTCAGTGGCCACTAGCCTTTTGGAAGAATCCACAGGGTTTTAGTTTTGAAGGATAAAAGACATTCAGAGTTTCAGGAGAGACTAAGCGTGTTAGAGAATCTCTCCAGAAACACCCCACCCCTGCCCCGTGTGTAACAGGTGAGATGCACACGTGTACTCCTACAAGTAAAGGCTGCAGTTCAACCTGGTTTGTCATTCCTCAGGTGCTGTCCACCTTATTATATGAGACCTCTCTCTCCAGTCTGGCACTTACCGACTGGCCCCAGGGGTTCACCTATATCCACTTCCCCTCTGGGATTACAGGTATGACCACCACACCTGGCTCTTCACCTGAGCGTTAAAGATGGACCTTGTATTCTTCATGATTGTGCAGCAAACATTTTATGAACTAAACCATATCCCCAAGCGCGAAAGCCAGGCTAGTTCTTTCTACGGCATAAGCAAACCCATCCCCCCTCTCTAGGGCATTCCAGACTCCCAGGACTCTCTGATGGGGCAGCAATGTTCCCTCTAGGGTCCTTTTCTCCCACAGTTTTCCCCCTTCAGGCTCAGGCTTTTCTCTTCCCACCAAAGAGCCTGTAACTCTTTCCCACAACCAAAGCTCACATCTTCACTCTAAACAAATTCTCCTCTCGTTCTTACTGTGATTAGAGTTCATTTCACCTTTCCCCAAGACCCTGGGAGCCAAAGATTAGAGTCCCTGTCTCTGCTCTCCCTGTTGACCCACCTCAGACTTAGGACGTGACACCCACCGTCATTTGTGATTAGTTTTCTTTCTGTTGCTGTGATACAGCACCCTGACAGAAACGGACACGGAAAGGGAAGGGGTTGTTTGCCTTACACTTCCCAGTCAAGATCCATCATGAAGGAAACTCAGGGCAAGGAGTCAAGGTGGGGGAGGAACACTGCTTATTAACTTGCTCTCTGATCACTCGCTGGTTCATGTTTAGTGTGCTGTTTCACACTTTAGGACCACCTGACCAAGAAATGGTACAACCTACAGTGAACAGAGCCCTCCTGCATCTATTAATCATCAAGATAACCTCTCAAAGATTTGCCCACATACCAACTTGATATGGGCAATTCCTCAACTGGGGTTTCACCTCTCAAATGACCATAGACTGTGGATGACATGTAGAATTGGGGAAGACCAAGATGATACTGTGTGGAGACTCCAGAAGCCTACTGATACTATTCATCATCATTGTGATAACTATTATTATATGAGTGCATATAGAGATCAGAGATCAGCCTTGACTGTCATTACTCATGTATAATTGTAATAGTCTCTCAGATCTTAGTAGACTCCAGGCCTTAGCATAACTGACGCCATGATGGAAGTACCATTCAGGCTGAAAGACTCCATGTAGACAGCGACACCTGTCAAAACAAAACAAAGACCGAATCCGTCAAAATCCATCATTGTGGGAAAATCTCTGTGTGTGCTAATCTTGCTTTTTGGCTTCTGTAGCTCTGCTTCTGGCTAACTGTTCTTATTAACTGAAGTGTGCCAACCCAGGACATTTTTTTTGTGCTTAAAAGTTTACCATGAGAAAGG
Source organism: Neodon shergylaensis (assembly GCA_025134845.1). Taxonomy (NCBI): domain Eukaryota; kingdom Metazoa; phylum Chordata; class Mammalia; order Rodentia; family Cricetidae; genus Neodon; species Neodon shergylaensis. The sequence goes on from JABTXL010021306.1 coordinate 14,901,761, forward strand.
TTCGGAACTATAAGGGGATCCTAAATACACAGTGTAACTATCAGCCAGCTAATTAAAACTTTCTATTGGTTTCAACCCGTGTCTGAGTAGTCTTCTCTGGTGGATATCCCACAACACAATCCTTACCCATTCTCTCTCTCTCTCTCTCTCTCTCTCTCTCTCTCTCTCTCTCTCTGTGTGTGTGTGTGTGTGTGTGTGTGTGTGTGTGTGTGTGCCCTATCCTCCACTGTGTAGATTCTAAGGATCAGACTCAGTTGTTGGGCCTTTGGAGTAGACATTTTTATTTGATGAACTATCTCCCTGGCCCCCGCCTTATTTTTTGAGACTGAGTCTTTCATTGGGCCTGCAGTTCCCCAAGTATGCTAAACTGGCTGGTCAGGGAGCCTCAGGATTCCCCCTGTCCACCCCCTCGGTGCTGGGATCTCCAGTGTGTTCTCCACAGCCCCTGTCCTGTGATTCTTTCTACTGTGAGTCGGGGCCGCTGTTGGGTCTTTCTCACATCACATCTGACAAACTTCCTCTTCCACATTTGAGAACCCTGTGACTAGGTGGTGAGGCAGGCAGCTCAGTGCCTCAGAGTAGATGCTGCTTTTGCCAAGGACCCCAGTTAAGCTACCGTACCTACACCAGCGGACTCACAACTGCCTAGAACTCCGGCTCCAGGAGAGCTGACACCTCTTCTGGCCTCTGTGGGCACCTGCACTCACATTTGCACATACTCCACTCACATATACACATAAACACGCAATTTTTAAAAAACTTATTATTCTTAAAGGAACCCTGTGTTTACACTGGAGCCGTATAGATAATACAGAGTCAGTGACTTTTCTTCAGCTCATGAAAAACTTCCCTCTTCTCTATTCATTCCCCCTGACAATGTAATTTAATATATTCACAGGTAGTTGGCACTAAGGTAAGGCCTTGGCCACCTGCCTTATTATAGAAACCAAGGTGAAAGGAAGATGAGGGAAAACATATACAAGAAAGCTGTTCCCCAAGCTTGTTTGGTGGGGCTGTCACCACCCAACAGAGCCAACCAGATGCTTCCATACCACAGGAAAGCATTCTGTTGCCTATACCCAACTTCTTTCATCCCTCAGTGGCAACAGATTAGAGACTGGAGGAGACTACATCAAAATTCACAAATAAAAACAACCGTTGACAAGGAAAGGCCGGAAGCCATTCCCTACCTGCGCTTTACCCAACAAATAGAACACACACAAGGAAAGCCTGCCTGCGCCATGTAAATACGTAAACAACCTACCGTGGGTCTTGAGACTCTGACTGTTTAGAGCTTTCCCTAGACTCTCCAGCTAATTCCCCTTCTTGAGAGTGCCCTCCCTCTTGTGATATACTGTATTTATATTTCTAGCCATTTGTCCCTGATCTCATTCTTCACTGTGGTCCACAAGAACCTAAATACTGCAGCAGGGCCCAGATGCAGGCCTCTAACATCCCCAGTATCTCAAGTTGTCAGAAGGAGGCAGACAGCAGATCCCGCTTCGCTCTGACATGACAGAGACTGTCTCCGGAGGCACGGGGAAGAGAAATGCCGTAGGAGATCAAGCCTGCCTCCCTTCCATCTGCCCTGAGACCCTCGGCATCCTCACCAGCCCCATTCTGCAGACTCTTCCCTCTGATGTTCCATGAGCACGAGGCCATCTGTTTCCCTGCCTGTAATTAGCTGCACGCTTGGGCTTCTGCAGCGAGCCCACACTGTTATTATGTTTGGCTTATTTTTTTTTATTTTTTAAGTATGATGTGTGCGCCGCTCTGGAATCAAGACTTCCTCCTGGAATGGCATGTATCTTCAGTGCCTGAAGAGGAGCACAGAGATGAGCTACCCTTCGCATGGACAGACGTGTTGCTGACTGGCTGTGGGTGGACATGGGACTGACTGGCTGCTGATGGAAGCTCTGGGAGAGACTTGTGAGACCACACAGCTGATCCAGAGTCACTGCCTGTTCTTCAGGTCAGCTCATGAACAACGTTAATCCCATACTCTCAGACAGGGTAGAAAAACAGAGAAAACTACTGGTTCTTGGGAAGGGGAGGAACCCTTCACTTAAGAGTCTGAATGAATCTCTCACCAGCTGAGAAGCAAGAATTTCCCCCACAATTAACGATGGCTTAAGACTCTTCCTTCCTCCTTCCCTAGCTAAAATCATGCAATTGTCTAAGCCTCTCATGAGAAACCCCTTGTGCTACCCTAGTGGCACCTGGTTTGCCTTATCGAACATCCTACAGAATAATTGTATTGGCCTAAAAATAACTCTCTCTCTCTCGCTCTCTCTCTCTCTCTCTCTCTCTCTCTCTCTCGTGTGTGTGTGTGTGTGTGTGTGTAAGGCCAGAAGGAAGATCCTCTGGTGCACCTGACATTGGTGCTGGGACCCACACTTCGGTGATAACGAGAGCAGCAAGGGCTCTCTGTGCTGCTGAGCCGTATCTCCAGCTCCCGATGGCCGCTGTTTGGCAGGTTGGGGTTATGGCATGTACCACCATGCCCAGTTTATGCAATGCTGAGTGAGAATGGATCCCTGTATATGCTAGGCAAGCACTCTGCGAGCTGAGCCGCATCCACAGTCTGCAACCACTGATCTTTTTCCTGTCTCTGAGGTTTCGCCTTTTCCAGTTTGTCACAGAGTTGGAACTGTAGGATGGGAAGGAAGCCTTTTCACTTGGCAAGATGCATTGAAGGTTTTCCGTATCTTCATTCTGTCAGCCATACTTGCCAAACGCCTGCTGTGCACCACACAGAGTCTCAAAAACTGGGATTCGGGCATGGAAAAATGATAAATTCCCTCAGCCCGACCACTAATGATGTGGAAAGAATAAGTCACGACGTAAGCGAATGGGAGATGTTGAGATGTAGTCTAAGAGGGGAGCAGCACAGACATGTGAAATCGGGCAGCCGGCTGCAGGGCTCTCGGGGCCTCTGTAAGGCCCCACGGGTTGTCTGGCGCACTGAAGACTCACAGTGTGGTCGCTCGCTGGTAGGTTTCGATGCTCAGGTGACAGTTAGAAAGCAGCAAGTTAACTGTGTATGCAGCCACTGTGTGTAATTGACCTTAATTATATCTATATATTCAATTGTATTTTAGGACCAGAAAGATGACTCAGCAGATAAAGATATTTGCCTCCTGATGACCTGGACTCAATCCCTAGGACCCACATAAGGGAAAAAGAAAACAACTCACACAAGTTTCCTCTAACCTACACACACACACACACGCACACACACACATACACACACCACCTTTCACACACAAAATACATAAATGCCTTTAAACCAATGACAAGAACGGGGCTGGGCAGATGGTTCAGTGGGCAAAGTGCTTGCTACACAAGCATAAGGATTTGAGTTTGGGTCCCCAGAGGCCGCATAACGCCCAACAAGGTGACACTTCTATAAACCCAGAGCTCCCACAGCAAGATGGGAGGTGGAGACAGACTGCAGAAGCTTACAGGCCAGCTAGCCTGGTGTGCACACAGCAAAGGAACTCTGCCTCGGACAAGGTGGGATACAAGAATACTTTAAAGTTGTCTTCTGACTTCCACACGTGTACGTGTGTGTGTGTGTGTGTGTGTGTGTGCGTGTGCGTGTGTGTGACAACTCCTGGCACATCTCCAGTACCCAGGCACAGCTGCCTCAGGAGGCACACTGGTCAGCAGAGTAGCTGTTTCTCATTTTCACACTGAAGGGTCTCCCTATCTTTTCACTGCCATGAGGCTTATCTGGGGCCCAATGGTCCCAAGCAAAGAGGCTGTGACTTGCACTTCTCTCTCCAGAGGGATCGAGGACAAGACTCAGAAGAAAGCCAGAGGCACAAGGAGGCTCCTGCCACCATTTAAACTTGACCTTCCATTACTGGCACCCCCTGCAGTCGGCAGACTCTCAGTTTATGTTGTAGAGTCTCCTCTGTCTCTCCCTCCCTCCCCCCCGCCCTCTCTCCCTCCCTCCCTCCTTCCCTCCCCTTTCTGGAGTCTTTACTGTATCCTATAAGAGATTATGGACCAGAACCACCAGCTATGTTTCCTGTGGTAGTTTGAATGAGATGTTTTTCCATAGTCTGTGTTTGTACTTGGTCCCCAGTTGGTGGTGCTGTTTGGGGAGCTTTCAGAGGGTGTGAATTTGATGCAGGACTTAGTCACAGGAGTGTGGAGTAAGCTTTGACCATTCAAAGACTTGTGTTATATTTGTGTTTGGTCTCTGCACTGGTGTTTTCTGTAAAAGATGTGACCCCTCAGTTCCAGCTCCAGCTGCCCCATCTGCCTTCTGTTTCCATTCTGCCCCCCATCATTATGGACTCTAAATAAAACCTTATTTCTTTTTTTTTAATTTTATTTTATTTATTAAAGATTTCTGTCTCTTCCCCACCTCCGCCTCCCTTTTCCCTCCCCCTCCCCCAATCAAGTCCCCCTCCCTCATAAGCCCAAAGAGCAGTCAGGGTTCCCTGCCCTGTGGGAAGTCCAAGGACCACCCACCTCCATCCAGGTCTAGTAAGGTGATCATCCAAACTGCCTAGGTTCCCACAAAGCCAATAGGTGCAGTAGGATCAAAAACCCATTGCCATTGTTCTTGAGGTCTCAGTAGTCCTCATTGTCCACAGAGGGACAGTGACAAGCTCTGCAGGCCGACTAGGGGACAAGTCCACAGGGAGGTTATTTTTGGCCAAGGACTGGAGAGTTCTGTGGCTTTCTAACTGTCACACAGCCAGCGGCCGTGCGCACCTCCTAGAGCCAGTCTCTCCCCAGCCCTCCCAAGGCCCAAAGACACAATTCCTGCCAGAGTCAGAGGGGCTGGGGGCAGGGACCAGATAATGGCACCACCCTCTGAGTGACAGGAATATGTTCCTTTGTCTCTCCAGTTCCCAGTCTCTTTTCTTCTGCTGTGGGCTCCTTTGACTATCCAGTCCTCTGCCCTCTGGTACTGAAGGTCACTCAGTCTCTCCTTTATCTCTCTAACCCAGGGGGTCTTTCAGTTCCAGGTAACTTAAGCCTTTGCTGCCTACTGACACACTCTCTCTTTCTCTCCTCTCTTTCTCCATTTCTTCTGTCTTTTTTGATATTTGATGCTGCCGCAGCAAACGGAAAACATGGAATTTGACAAAGTATTTCCTGAAAACCAAGGACTGCCCCGACTGGGTTCTAAGAGTGCTGGGGTGGGGGGAGGGGCAGGTGATGAAATGGCTTGTATACTAAGGACCTGAGTTTGGTTCCCAGAACCCACATACAGTAGCAGATAAACACACACCTGTAATCCCAATGCTGGGGAGGCAGCATCAGGAGGGTATCTGGAGCTTCCTGACCAGGCTTTGGGTTCAGTAAAAGACCCTGTCTCTGACACTAAGAGGATAGAGAGTTATTGAGGGCGACGTCAGAAGTGGAGCTCTAATTTCCTTGTGCACATGTGCACATGCCCAATGATGACCACCAAAACAACCAAAGAAATGAGCATAACAGCTAACCAAGGTCTGTGTCTTTGGGCCTAAGCCAAGATGGATGACTTGACTCCAGTCCTCTTCCGACTCAGGGCCGAGGATACTAACAGATGAATGAAGGAAACCCAGTCATTTAGAAATGACGTCTCAAGCACACAACATCTCCTCTGCTTTTGCTAGCATCTTTCCCTTTAGACGGTCCATGTTTTCATCTGCTTTACGTATACTCATGAATCTTGGCTAGGGCAGACAGCCTGGTAGGTAGAAGGCTTATTGTGTATGAGTGTGAGGACCTGAGCTCAGGTCCCCAGAGCTCAAGGAAAGCCAAGGACAGTAGCGTGCATCTGGAATGTTAGTGTTGCTGAGGTGAGATAAGAGGGGAGCCTGCAGAATCTCTGAAAGCTCAAGGGCCAGATAGTCTGATGTGTTGGTGAATGGACAAGAATGAGATGGGAGGCGAAGGACCAACACCTGAGGAGGTTGTTTCTCTGTTCTCCACACACATGAAGAAATGGGAGGCGAAGGACCAACACCTGAGGAGGCTGTTTCTCTGTTCTCCACACACATGAAGAGATGGGAGGCGAAGGACCAACACCTGAGGAGGCTGTTTCTCTGTTATCCACACACATGCACACACACACTACAGCACTCATTCAAAAACCCACAAACATGCATGTACTCACACATCTTGTATAAACATGTAAACATACATCACAAACACATATGCATGTGAATCGTAAACAAATATGAACACGTGTGAATCTTCCCTTTGCTACTAATTCGAACAGTTGCTTCGTGTCCTCTGACTAACTCCAAGTTCTGAATTGTGTCTCCCTGAGAGACACTGTGGCCCCTGTTTCCTACACTGGATTCTAAAAAATCTCCCTTGTGAAACCAGGATGTTTGTAATTTTGAGGGAAGTGCCCCAGTGATGACATTGAGGGCTACTGCACAAACCCATAGCCTGAGGTAGTTTGATTTCAGCTCTGACCCAGCTACCTTCGTTTTGATAATGTATTTTCACCGAGCTAAGGTTTTGGGGTGGCTGTAATAGAAAGAAATGTCACCCAAAGTTCAATGTGGAACAGAAGATGAAGACATCCGTTTCCAACCCAATTCCAGGTCTGATGTGCCATGTGACACCAGAGTTCCTAGTTGTTAGCAATTATAAGTTGAGAATGAAATGCTAATACTCAATTTTCTTTCAATTTAAGTGGTTTCGTCCCTCAAAAGGCTATAATTACCAGTACACAAATGCTCAATAAATTGATTTTCTTTTGGCCTCTGGGCACCGTGAAAAAGTTAGTGACGTGCTGAGAAAGCAAGGATCCAAGAAAGTTTGCAACGTCTATGATTTCCAATGCAGTTGATCAGGTCGGAGCTTGAGCCAGACGGCCCTCAGCAACTGGACTTGGCCTTCCAGCCTCAGAAGGTCAAGCAGACTGTGCAATGGTGCGAAGTGGGAAATGGTGATTCATTCTATATGGCTGCATTGGGAAACGAGCAAATGAAGACGGCCTGGCTTCCCAGCCGGGGGAAGGAAACTTCTACAAGGTGGGGGTGGGGGTGTTATCCTGAGTACTGAAGGAGTTCTGGGACTCTTCCCGGGAGGAGACAGGAGCTTTTCCCACAGAAGAGACCTTTTCTGAAGTCCTGGGAGTGAGGGGATCTGGCTAATTTGGTGAACAGCACCCAGTGCTCTGTGGAAAAACAGAATGAGGGTGTAGGGGAGTAGCAGATGTGGCCAAGTAACAATGGGCCACAATATACCCATCCTGGCAGAAATGAAGATATTCTAAAGAGACAAGTGAGATCCTCCCTTTGTTATCAAACTATTGTTGCAATGGTATCCAAGGAGCTGGAATTTCCCCCAATGGTGCCAGAAAGACAGGAAGCCGGTCTCCTTGAAGGAGATTTCACAGTTCTGACAACTTTTCAGATAGCCTTACCAGAAAGTCTGGAACCAGACAATGATGGGTCAAGGAAGGGTAGGACTACACCTTGAGATCTGTCGCCGAAAGGGCTCTTGAGACTCTTCTTTCTCACTGAGAGCTGAAGACGGTTAATGGCGGCTATGCGGGAGGCACTCACAAGGCCCACCCAGAGGACCTATGGGCAGTTAATAGTAACTGGGGAATGGAAGAGCCATTTCCTTCAGTTCTGTACCACCCTAGGAAGATGTCAATACTCCAGAAGGCAATCCTGTGCTCCTATCAGCAACCCTAATTCAACCCCTGGGTCACCAAAAAGAAAAGAGGCTAACTGGGCAAGGAAAGGGGATCAGCAGGAGTGGGGGGAACAAAAGAAGGTAGTGGGGAAATATGATCAATATACACACTATGCCATCATGAAACCCATTATCACACATAGTTGATATGCACTGATAAACATTATAAATATTTGAAAAATTCTACACTGAAAATTTCTACACTATTTAGTTACAAAACAAATTACAAAAACCTCCCAAAGCTCACCGTGCCTCAAGTGAGTTTGCAATTTCGTGGCAGGTTGCATTCATCACTGTCCTGGGGGCTGACAGGCAGCAGGTTGGGTATGCCTAGCCAGGACCTGTCTTATATTACTATGGAATCATATTTTCTTCCTGTCTCATTGGTGCAGGTGGATTTTGCCATAGCCTTGAACCTGGCAGTGCTTGGGTCATGGCAAGACTTTTGCCCAGTTAGATGAGAGTGAGGGGTGTGTCAGTGTGATGACTCCCTGGAGGAAAGTCCCCACAAGGGAGCTACAGCAGTTGCGGATGTCCTGGGGGCCATTTTCTTTGGTCCACATAGTCCTAGTGCACACCACTGAACTTCTGTTGCTCTGTATCATCATCTGTTCTAGCTTATTCTCGCTATCACCCCAAAGGTCTCAATTACATTTGATGACATAAAAATGCTTAGACTCCAGCTATGAGACCATTGATATCAAGCATGCTATTTAACATAGACAAGGTGGCATGGGTCTAGAGGAATAGCTCATTCAATAAGGGTGAGATGGTTAAGCATGAGGACCTGAGTTTGATCCCCAAAACCCATTTTAAAAAGTGGGGCATAGTGGTACCTACTTGTAATCCCAGCATTGGGAGGATGGACCGGTAAGTTCTTGAGGCTTGCTAGACAGTCAGATTAACTGCTTTATGAGTTCCAGGCCAATGAGAGATCCTGCCTCAAAAAACAAGGTGGGGCTGAGGATATGGCTCAGCAGTTTAGAGCAATTGCTGCTCTAACAGATGACCTGGGTCTGATTGCCAGCACCCACAAGGTGGCTCAAAACTATCCTGACTCCAGTTCCAGGAAATCTTGACACCCCCTCCTGATCACTGAGGGCATCAGGCGTGCATGTGGCACACATACATACAAACAGACATAACTTTCCTACATGTAAAATAAAACAAATCATGGTACAGCAAGGTGAATGGAGCCTGAGGGATGGCACGCGAGGTCCTCCCATGCTCATGATTGTGCGCATGCACCAACTCATGTATGTGCACACTCACTGATACAACCCCACACACAAAAGATGACTCTTTAAGTTTCTTGTCTCAGGAGCTTACTTGAGTTGCCTGTGAATATGATTACCAACAGGCCTTCTTTGCCCAAAAACACGGCAGACAGAGACTAGTTCATTTCTTAAGACACTGGGTCCCACCAGGAATCCTGGATTCTGCAGAGATTTATGAGCTTAAGGGCTTCCAGACACATTGAATGGGATCACTGTTCATGATAAATGGATCAATGAAGTGGAAAAAGATACTAATTAAGCGCAGGAAACCTCTTTTAATCGGCGTGTCTAAATAATGAGCGTGAAGTAGTTTGTGGCATAAACGTGGATGTTTTGCAAGTATGTAAATCAGTCCAAAGTAGTCCCTGCCCCCAAGGAATGATTTTTTTCCTACCACTCCCATAGATCAATGCTATGGTCAAAGGTGTGGATTTGTGTTTGGAGGACATTCACTGATATATTCAGGATCTTGTGTTCTGGAACAAAACAGGTAGACCAGGGGAGCTGTTGCCAATAACAGGTGATGTGGTTTGTTCCAGGGCCCTTTAGGGAGTTCAGCAGGAAAAGACGCCTGTAGCCAAGTCTGAGGACCTGAGTTCAATCCTCAGGCCCGACATGGTGACAAGCGAGAACTGACTCCAATAGTTCTCTGATCACATGCTCACCACCACGGCATGCACACAGCACACAAGCACATGCATACACATGTGTGCATGCACACACACAGAGAGAGAGAGAGAGAGAGAGAGAGAGAGAGAGAGAGAGAAATAAATGCTTTTGGTTTGGGCTTTGTCTTATCACAGGGCTAGAAAGATGACCTAGAGATGAAGGGCACTTGATGCTCTCCCAGAGGACTAGGGCTGTGTTCCTATCACCCAATGGGGGAGCTCACCACCATTTGTAATGCCAGTTGCAGGAGATTTAACAGCTCCTTCTGGCCTCCAAGGCACCCCCATGTATGTGTATATACAAACATGCAAACAACACACACAGATCTGTAAAATAAACATCTTAAAGGCAGTTTAAGAACTGGAATTGCTGGGAAAGCTTGGAGGCTCAAAACCCTGGGCCCAGGAGAGTTTTGACGCTCTATGGGCCATTTAGATAGAGCCCAGACTTCCGGTCTGAGGGTATGGAGTTTTTCTCACACATAAGCATATGAGGCCTTGGTCTGTGGTTTCCAGACTCTGCCATATGCCTCTTCCTTTCTATGTTAATCCCAGTGACTCTCTTTCTCACACCCACTGTCCTGCCGAAGTACCATCCCTCCCCATGGCCCCTGCTGCTGGGGTCTTTGATGTTTCAGATTCTCTATTCTCTAATTTTACTTCCAGTCTTTCTTGCTTTGCTCTCCTAGACCCTCTTCTGCCTTACAGCTCTTAAGCCCCGAATTTGGACATATACTCACATTTTGTCCAAAGACAGGATCACCTTCTTTAGAGACTCAGGTTAGGATGTGTGTTCTAATGTGGTCCCCGGTGCCACGCACCCTGCTTCAAGGGTGTGTCTTCTAGTGTGGTCCCCGGTGCCACCCACCCTGCTTCTCTTCTCTGAAGACCACATCCTGAAGGTGATTTTGAGGCACCGTCTCTTGAATATAGAACAATGTCTCAAGATAGTTTAAGGTTGTCACAGCTGTGGGTAGGGATGGGGATGTTAGTGGAAGTCAGGGAATAAGGATCAGGGATGCTGAGAACTGAAAAATACAATCGGGTTTTTTTCTGGGATTCCAGCCCACAAAAAATGACACAGAAACTTATTATTAAGTATGAAAGCTAGGCCTTAGGTTAGACTTATTTCTAACTAGTTGTTATAACTTAAATTAACCTATATTTTTGAATTTTCATTCTTCCGTGAGAGGTGTTACCTCCTCTCTGTACTGCCCATCCTACTTCCTCTGTGCCTAACTTCCTTCTCTTCCTTTCTCTCCCCGGAAATCCTGCCTATCCTCTCCTGCCTAGCTATTGGCCCTTGAGCTTTTTTATTACACCAATCACAGCAGCACATCTTTACACAGTGTACAAATATTCTACAACAGAAAACAAATATGTATGGCTGTCCTATACCTTCACCCCGAAGAATCATCCTGACCAACTCCAAAATGGCAGTGGTGCTGACCTTGAGAGCATCACCCAGTTAAAGGAAATTTTAAAAGTTAAGAAAAGTTCTTACCTTAAATTATGTGTAGGTAATGTGTCTGCATGTGGTTATGTGCACAAGAGTGCAGGTGCCTGCAGAAGCCAATGGTGCCAGGTCTCCTGGAACTGGAGTTATAGATGGCTGTGAGCCACCTGATATGGGCAACTGGAAATAGAACTTGGTTCCTGTGGAAGAATATATATATTCATCTTATATATCTTATATACAAGTTTGTGTGCCTTAGAGTATGTATGTGTACTATGTGAGTGGGGGGGGTCTTCTGAGGCCAGAAGAGGTTTTGAGATATCTGGAACTGGAGTTATAGGTATTTGTGAGTCTTCCAGTGTAGGTCTGGAAAAGCAATAAAGCCCACTTAACCTCTGAGCCATCTCTCTAGCCCCTTAGAGCATCGCTTAATGACTCTTCCCTGCACTGGCTCCAATTTCTCTCCAGTACCCCAGGTGATCCCATAGCCTTGTATACGTGTCCTGCCTCCACCCCTCTTCCACCATCCCTCAGGAACCATCCCTTCCATAGGGATTTCCCCCTGGCACAGCCTCTGTCCTAGGTCACTCCCAGTCACCTTGCTAAAACAACCTGACCCAAGCAAACTATTTGTCTTACAATTCCAGACTATAGTCGATCATTGAGGGGAAGCTGAGGCAGGAATGCAAGCAGCTGGCAACATCCCATCCACAGTCAAAAGCAGAGAGATGCAAACGTGTATCTGCTGGCTTGTCTTCCGTCTCCTCTCACACAGGGCAGGACCTCAGCCCACGAAATGGTGCTGCCCACAGGCAAGGTGGGTCTTCCCACCTCAGCTAAGGGAAACAAAATCCCTCACTGGCATGCCTATAGGTGAACTCAGCGGAAGTGATGCTTTCTCCTGTGACAAGTTTATATTTAAAATCTAGGCCGGGTGTGGTGACACATGTCTGGAATGTAGCAACTTGGGAGGCTGAGGCAGGATGAAGCCTGTGAGTTGAGGATCAGCCTGGTGAGTTCCAGGCTGACCTGTGTGGTTTGGGTCCTGCCTCCTCAAACAACAACAACAACTAACCACAACTTGTTCTTTGCAGGAGCAGGGGGCTTCAAGACAAGGTTTCTCTGACCTGGCTATCCTGTAACTAACTTTGTAGACCAGGATGGTCCCAAACTCTGCCTCCCAAGTGCTGGGACTAAAGGCATGTGCCACCACACCTGGCTCATCACAACCTCTTAAGTAGACTTGGATGACAAAATCAGTCCTCCAACAGACATGGACTCGGTGAGGCTGCAGCTTGCACACTTAATTCTCGCCAGCAAGAGGGCAAATAAGACCCTACGTCCTTAGAGTATATGCATTCTTTGTCAGCATTGCCCTGGAGTTTTACTGCTTGAAGTCACTTATGATTGCTAATAAATGAAAAATAACATCTGCTCGCCCCTCTCCAGCCTTATGGTGTTTTCCTCTCATCTGAAAGTGTTTTCTTGACCTTTGCTAGGTCACTTCTGACCTTGAAGATTCAGCTCAAGGAGCCTTCTCCCCACACCCCAGCCTGCTTCTGCCACGCCCTGCTGTGCTGGGTGAGCCGCTCCATCTTCCCAAACTGTCCTGTCTCTAGGCACCTGTACACACTCATCACACAATGGGGACAGGAGTGTCAGGTTAGCTACGATAACTGAACAGAGATTCCAGTTCTGCTGTGCACTGTGTGACCCTAAGTCACCCAACGGTCATGTGTGCCTCTGCTCCTTACTTGTAAAGCAAGCTTGAAGGGTGCCCACCTTAATATGGTGTAGGAACAAAGCGGTTAATGCCTTGTTTGTCAGTGCCTGGCAAACAATCAGCCATTCCTGTTGTTTACTGGTCTGTACACCACTCGTTATAAACTGTGCAAGGCTAGAAATACATCCGCTCAGTCTACAGCGGGCGGTTGATAAACAGCAATCAGCCTTGCAGACTCCCTGAAATTAGAAACCAAGACAAATTTACATACTTATTTTCTCTCCATTCCTCTCTCCTCTTCTTTCTTTCCTCCTCTCGCCTTCCCCTCCTTGCCCTCTTTTCTCGCCTCTCCTCTTTCTTTTCCCTCCTCTCCTTTCTTTCCTCCCTTCTCTGTTCTCCCCGCCTCCTCCCATTGGGAACAGGTTTCCTCTGAGGTTAAAACAGTCCCCCTTTCTTGGTGGGAAGTGCACTGAGCTATAGAATGGCTTTCAAGGAAGTGAAACAACAGGCTATTACAAGGGTGGTGAGACGCCTGTACCATCCTGCTCCACAGGTAAGAACAGAGCCCGTCTCTTTCCCCATCACCATCATGTTGTGAAACTATTAAGAAAACAATGAAATACCAAGTATAAAGCATTTGTTTTTCTAACCCACCCTTTGTTTTGTTTTGTTCTTGAGACAGAGTCTCATGTAGACCAGGCTGACTCTGAACTCCTTCTGTAGCCAAGGATGACCTTAACTTATGATGCCCCTGCCACCACATCCCAAGAGTTGAAATTACAGGTATGTGCCATCTGAGTTCAAGAACACATTAAAACATAGGCTATTTTGTCTCAAGCAAAGTCAAGGAACAAGGTACTATAGTCACTTAAACCATATTATTAATTAGCCTGTGTTATTCCTCATCTCATGTTGGACAAAACAGATTATTAGGCTTGTGTTGTGTAAACAAACCCCAAATCTCAGAAAGTTAACTCTATTGCACTTTTCTTATATGTGCTCCACATCTAACCTGGGTTTCTAAAGATCCTGGGGACCCAAGTTTATGCTGCTTGGCTGGTGCCCCTCAAATGCCAAAGCTAGAGAAAGAATGATGAAGATCTGACTCTTGGCATTTCATGCTTCAGCATGGAAGTGATTATGCAAGCTACCACAGCTGCAAGCTCATTGGCTAGACCTGGTTATGCAGCCCTTTCTCACTACGAAGAGATAATGAGGACATTTTCTGACTAGAAAAAAATATTATCGTGCGGGTGAGCTCTAGACCCTCCATATACACAGCCTGGGATGCTTAAAATGAGTGTGCTTTCTCTCTCTCTCCCTCCCTCCTCCCCCCTGTGTGTGTGCATGCATGTGTGTGTTGATGTTAATGTGTGTATATGTATGTGTGTTTTCATGTTAATGTGCGTGTTCATGTTAGTGTGTGTTAATGTGTGTGTATGTATATATGTGTTCATGTTAATGTGTACTCGCTGTCTGTGTGGGATGCTCTCCACCATGTTTTTTTTGGGGGGGAGGGTGTTGAGACAGGGTTTCTCTACGTAGTCCTGGCCATCCTGGAACTCAGTCTGTAGACCAGGCTGGCCTTGACCTCAGAGATCTGCCTGTCTCTGCATTCTGCCACCACTGTCCCCCTTGTTTTTTAAGGCATCTTCTCTACTGGACTGGGGCTCATCAATTTCACTAGGCTGGCTACCAAGAAATTCTCAAGGAACCAGCTGTCTTCTCTTCTCACTGCCACAATGGGAGGTGTGCACATCACACCAGCACACCAACACACCTTCACTCCAGCACACCGTCACACCAGCACACCAGCACAAAAGCATACCAGCACACCATCGCACCAACACACCATCACACCAGCACACCTTCACACCAGCACACCTTCACACCAGCACACCTTCACACCAGCACACCAGCACACCGTCACACCTTCACACCAGCACACCTTCACACCAGCACACCGTCACACCAGCACACCTTCACACCAGCACACCTTCACACCAGCACACCTTTCACAACATCACAGCAGCTTTTACACAGGTTCTGGGGATCTAACCCAAGCACAAAGCAAGCACTTAACCGACCGGACCATCTCCCAAGCCCAAATGATAGGATTCCTAAAGTGCCTTCCGGCTGAAACATAGTCTGTGGAGAGGAGGTTCTGAAGAATTGCCGTCTCTTTCTCCGAGAAAGATATACTATTAACAAAGACCCCACCATACTGGGAAGAAGTGCCCTTTTGGCACCAGCTGAGGGGCTTTGTTCTAAATAAATAGGGAAGCCATGGAGGAGAGGATGCTTCAGAGAGCTGGGTCCAGAAATAACCTTTTATTTTCAGCTAGAGTCAAACTGGAGCCTTGAGCAGGCTGGATATGTCTATTGCTTTTGGGAGATGCCAAAGATGTCTCTTCAATCAAAGGAGATATTAAGCGAAGCACAAAATTTTTTTTCTTTAATGTTTTCTGAGCTGCTCTCGGGTCTGGGCCCGGGCCCAGGAAACATTGGGATTGAAACTGAGACGTTGGGACTCTTGGCAGTGTTATGTTCTTGTTTGGCTGGGTACAGCTCTTTATTTATTAAAGCCTAGGGCTCTTTAGGCCAAGGTTCTGTGTATTAATTTATGCAGTTTGCTTCCCTAGAGAGAATGCCAATTTGAATACCCCCAGCTTTAGATTGACCCAATTTGTAGCCAAGATACCAACTCTGAAGCTTTTTCTTTATGTGCTCCTATTATGCCTGTATAAGAGATTTGGGGCTTGTGCTATCAGAAAGGCGAAGAGTCTACATTCGCCCCTTCTTTCCTTTCCTCCTTCAGCATCAGAGCACAGTGCGGTTTCCATCTTGATTCTCGCAGTCTGTACTGCTCCAGCTCATTCTGTCCAGACTGTATGCTCATGTGCAAAGAAGAAGACCCCAGTCCCTGTCCACAAGGGGCCAGCCAAGCCCTGGGAAGACAGACAAGCCACTACAGAGGGGTGTGACGTGAACACGAAGGTCAGGCTAGAGGATGGTGTATCAGCACCTAAGAGTGTTTGCTGCTCTTGTAGAGGACCAGAGTTTAGCTCCATCACCCATACCAGGAGGTTTCAGTCAGCTAAAACCCCAGCTCCAGGGGACCTGACACCCTATTCTGGCCTCCTCATGTGTATACACACAGACACATAAATAAAAGTGAAGTGAGTCTATCTTTTAAAGGGTGTGGGTGGGGTTAGTTATGAAGATTGCTCCTAAAGGGCTCACCAGAGCTTTCTAAAAAAAAGACCCTTTGTGTTACTCAGCCCCCTTCACTGTGACCAAGGTTTATTTTTACCTCACAGTTGCAGAGGTATCATTCTGTCTATGGGCCCATGGCAGATGCACTGCATCATGGGGAAGAGTATGTGGAGGAGGATAGAGCTCACCTCATGGTGTCTGGGAAGCAAAGAAAAAGATAGGAAGGGACCAGTGTCCCCATTTGCTTAGCATGTGTGTAGATGTATGTGTGTACCTTTTACAATGCGGCACAACTTTTTAAATTAAGTAAATAACTAGAGATATATCAAGTGTACAAAGAGAAAAGTGCAATGAACCAGGCCCTTCTGCAACACAGAAAGGGGTTTTGCAAGCCATCAATCCAATTATAGAGATCATAGGTGCTCAGATCTTAGAACGCCCCAAAACTGGAGGTGCCAAGAAGAATCGACGTGGAATTCTCACCATTCTACCAAGGGTCAAGGGTCTGAAACACGAGACCAAGAACCAGACTCACCACTGGGTACCCTGGGGAAACCCTCAGGAGTGGAGCACAAAAGCCCAAGACAGTGCTACCTGGATATAGACAGGGGTCTCCAGGGTAAGAGCCATTCCTACCTGCATCTTTGAATCAAAATGGCAAAAAAAAATACCCTGGGGTTGTAATAAGAGCAGTGGGCTACATTCCTGGCACCTGGCCACCTGCACGGCTAGCTTTATACCCGAAATAATTACACGGAAACTGTATTCTTTTAAATACTGCCTGGCCCATTAGTTCCAGCCTCTTATTGGCTAGCTCTTACATATTGATCTAACCCATTTCTAATAATCTGTGTAACACCACAAGGTGGCTTACCAGGAAAGATCTTAACCTGCATCTGTCTGGAGTGGGAGAATCATGGCAACTGCCTCACTCGGCTTCTTTCTCCCAGCATTCTTTTCTGTCTACTCCGCCCACCTAAGGGTTGGCCTATCAAATGGGCCAAGGCAGTTTCTTTATTAATTAACCAATGAAAGCAACAGATTAGAAAGAAATCACTCCTACATCACTGGGGGGACAAGGAATTGCTGGAGAGGGCGTCGGCCGTCGGGTCTGTGTTCAGGAGAGTTAGCTGCTCTCTGGCACAGAAAGTGTGGGGTTTTTCATTAAGCAAGAGTATGAGAAAGAACAGGCTTGGGACAGTCATTTTAAATGTGTTCTTTTTCTGGACTGCCTTCAAGTGAAGCTTACAGAAGCATCAACCAAGTAAATGGAAACAATGATTTTCCTTGTGATTTTAGTGACTTCTGACTGGCGTGACACCATGATGACTGGTATAAACCATGTAAGATGCAACCTAAGAAAAATTGCTATATTTAAGCTAAACAATAAATTTTAAAAGTGATGTATCCTTCAAGCCGTAACTTTGAATGTGCCACCAGCGTGGCCCTCAAACCGTGGACCCCACTGAAGAGACTTGGTCATGTAGAGACAGCACAAATGGCCCAGTACTGCCAGCCTAGGCCTCCAAGGCTTCCTCAGTGTGGGAACTGTGCGGCCCGAGGTGGGCCCAGAGGAAGGTGAGATCAGAAACAGCCAGGGAAAGATAAAGAGGGAGTTCTCCGCCTTTCTCCTGAGTGACAAGACCATTGTCCATTCTTCAGGGGTTTAGAGCTTAATACTAACTTTGCCTGTATACTGAGTCATGGGGTCCAACTCTCTGGATTTGGTTCCAGACTCGGCCTTTATTTATTTGTTGAGATGGGGGTCTCAGCCATGTGTCACACCCTGGCTGACCTGGAACTTGTGGCCTGGCCTCACGCTCCCAGAGATATGTTTTCCTCTGCCAGCATATTGCTGTATTGAAGGCGTGCACTACCACACCCAGCTTAATTATTGTTGTTGTGTGTATATGCACATGTGTATGTGCGTGAGCATGTGTGTGCATACACATGTGCATGCGTGTGCAGGCATGCATGCCCTGGACCACATGTAATGATCAGAGGACAGCTTTTGGGAGTCAGTTGTCTCCCTCACTTGCTGTTTCTTCCACTCTGCATGCTCCAGGTTAGCTGGCCCACAAGCTTCTAGAAGTGTCTCCCATCTATACTTCCCACCCTGCTACAGGGATGCTGAGATTACAGAAGTGAGTAGCTTCAGGGGGTTGGACATAGGTCTTCAGGGTGTACATCATGTGCTTTTACATTCTCTGACCATGGCTCTGTGATCCTGACCAGTTGACTTCCTTCTGTTTCCTCCTACTGTAAAGTAATGCCAGTGGGATCTGTTTCCAGGGAGTTTCATGGTTTAATAGGAGTGAACTGTCCAGGGCTAGTGTGGCATGGAGAACTAGCTGAAACCGTTACCTACTAGCATGGCAGCAGGGGCGTATGTGTGTATGTAGTACACATGTGTTTATGTGAATATATGTAGTGTGAGTGTGTGTGTCTGGAGGCCAAAAGCAGATACCCTTTGTCTTCCTCAATCACTCGCCATCTTATCTTTTGAGACAGCATCGCTCAGTGAACCTGGAGCTTACTGATTTGACAAGGTAGACTGACCAGTGGATTACAGGGCTACACCTTTCTCCAACCCCCAGCACTGGAGTTCCAGATGTGTGCTGCTCTGCCTGGCTTTTGTGCAGGTTCTGATGATTGGAGGTTCTCATGCTTGCCCAACAACCTGCCAACTGAGCCATCTTGTTAGCTTGGCTATAATATTTGTATGCTTTTGGGAACCCAGCCTTGCTCCTGAGTGCATAGAGTAGACCTCCGGTATTCTCACAGAGGTAGCCCAAAGGCTGCAGTACAACTGAGAGATGTATTCATGTGTAGAGTGGAAGAGGAACTCGACCTGACATCGCATCTGCCGAGCACTTAAGCAAGTAAGTAAGGGCTGGAGATGATGATGGAATCACAACAGGCGAGCAGAGGCTCGAGAGCTGAGAGCGTGATGGCGATCCTGCCAGTGCCACCTACAGCATGGAGCAGGGGCAGCGTGAGACCTAAGAGTGACTAGGACATCCCACCCCGAATGCCTCCAATATTGTCTGGTCTTGGGAATTAAGCAAGGTCA
>JABTXL010021306.1:14920851-14956695 GCA_025134845.1 Neodon shergylaensis
CTTGGGAGACAGAGGCAGGCAGACCTTTGTGAGTCTGAGGCCAGCCTGGTCACATATTGAGTTCCAGGCTTGCCAGGGCTACATAGTAAGCCCCTACATGGAGTGGGGGGAGAGACAGAAACATAGAGACAGAGAAGCAAAAAGAGGCAGTTGGAATGGTTTGTACCCTAATGGCTTCAGGAACCTGTCTGACCTAGGACGCTAATGCAAGTCAGGCTTGATCAGTACAGAGATGGGAGATCTGAGGCCCATGGAAATGGTTTGTACTGTGTGGCTTCAGAAGTTTCCTTGAGACCAGTGTTTGCCCAGAGCACCTATCTAAAGCCCTCGGCTACAGTGAAACCAAAGGACTCACAACGAGCAGGGAGAAGCACCAAGGGCCTAAACACATCCAAGACAAGGAATGCAGAGAAAGCCATAAAGCCAGGATGAAGACTGAAGCTATCTGTCAAAATGTATGTGGTGGCTCATCAAGATAGGGGACGTCCAATGCGGCGCACCACGCTTGTCTGTGCTCTATGTGCTGCCATACAGTTTGTGAACCGGGCAAAGGGCTGGAGATTGAAACATACAAAGACACACAGAGACACGAGTCATCCTTGAAACAGGAATGCTCCCCTATTGTGTACCAGAGCCACTTATATAGAGATCCTTAACTGATAGCCATGCCCCAGCCAAACCCACCAGAAACCACTCCCCTGCCATCAGGAACTCCTGAGGGTCTCGTGCTCAGAGCAGCTGCAGGCTGTCTCGGAGCAGAGGAAAACAAGTTGTTTATAAGAAATTCAGGATCTGGGGGTTCACAGCTCCCAACAATCCAGGACTGGAGAAATATCACAGTTAGTGGTGTGCCTCCTGTTCAAGCAAAGAACACGAGGTTCAGTCTCCAGAGTCTTTGTGAAGATGTCAGGTAAGGCAGCAAATACCTGCAGCCCAGCACTGGGGAGGCAGAAGCAGAAGGATCCCTGGAGCTCAGTGGCCAGCCGCTCTGTCATAATTATGAGTTCTAGGTTCAGTGGGAGACCCTGATAGCCAGTTTTAGTTGTCAACTTGACTGGATCTAGACTCAACTAGACTTAAGCTGCTGGGCACTCCTGTGAGGGATTTTTTTTTTTTTTTGATATTTTGAAGTAGGAAGATCCACCCTAAATCTAGGTGGCGCCTTCTGGCAGTTCAAATAAAAGGACATGGAAGAAAGAAGCTTTTGCTTTTTGCTTGCTGGTCCTCACTCTCGCTAGCAAAGCCATCTATCCTGTTGTGGTATTCCCTGGCTGATATTAGAATGAGCTTTTCCCAGCTTCTGATGTAGACAGGAGCAGCTGCTCTCCAGGGTCCTCTGGACCATCAGCTCAAGACTGCTGAGACATCCAGCTTCATGGGCTGAGCCATCCCTGGATCCAGCCCTTCAGACCATATGCTAGTACCCAATTTAATGATGCTCCCCAAATATACATATTCTACCAGTTCTGTTTCTTTAGAAGCCTGACTAATATGCTTGTCTTAAACGAGGTGGAGAGTGGAGTCACTGAGGATGTACGTCCACACACACACACACACCTGCACACACTGTGTGCACAGGTGTCAAAGACAGACACAAGTTGAAAAACACAGCATCTTAGCCACCTCTTTAAGAGAGACACACGGAAGGGATGTTTAGATCATCATCTGACCCAAAGATCCTTCCAAACTTTATTAGTAATGGCAACTTGATTTGCTTCCTGCTGCCAGCCCTGCTGAGCTGGTGAATTTTCCTCAAGTATAAGGCTTCCCTGATTGCTGTGCCAGGGTCTGCTAGTGCAAGTAAGAGCTGCCGGCGTGGTTCAAAGCCAGCTCCTGCTCCCACCTCACTCATGAAAGGCACTACTGGGCTTATGTAAGAGCTAAAAACAGGGCAAGAGAAACTCGCACCAGCTTTTGAAGTCACACAAACCAAATGCCCCTTCCTTCTCCATCACTGACATAACTTGCAATTTGTAGCTCCAAACATAGAGTGAAATACTGTTTCCTTCTTCACCATGCTTGACAGGGGACAAAGGGAACAATAGAGACCTGAAAGTCCAAGGAGAAAAGAATCCAGTTTCCAAATTAATTTAGGGGAGTTGTCACATACCTGTTTGATGTGTAATTCCCCTCTGTATGCTGTGAATACCATTGATTAATATGCTTTGGTTGTATTGCAGTACAGAATAGGGCAAGGTAGGAATTCCAAGCAGATAGTGGAGGAGAGAGTAGGTGGAGTCAGTGAGAAGCCATGTAGCAGCAGCAGTAGACAGACACCTGACTCTGGATGGAACCTTACTGGTAGGCTACAACCATGTGACAATACACAGATTAATAGAAAGGGGTTATTTTAAGATATAAGAGCTATCCAATAAGAAGTGTGAACTAATAGGCCAAGCAGTCTTGTCATAATACAGTTTCTGTGTGATTATTTTGGGTCTGAGTGGCCAGAAAACAAACAAGCAGTCTCCACCAACACTTGCTGCTGGGTTGAGCCTTGCTTCCAGGAGCAGGAAGGTTACCGTCAATAGACTTTTACTGTTGTGGGGAAGTGAGGAGGTTTTCTGAGCTTCCAAAACTATTTCTGACAGTGCAAGAAATATTTTCAGGGGCCTGAGAGATGGCTCAGTGCATAAAAGCAACTTTCTGTAAGGCTGACAACCTGAGTTTGATCTCTGGGACCAACATAGCAAAACAGGAGAGCACTGACTCCCATGGGTTGTCTTCTGACCCCCATATACACTCCATGGCACTTGGGTGCCCAGCATGCACATAAATAAACAAACACATAATAGAGCGTAATAAAAAAGAAATACTTTAAATCACAACCCATTGCATACGTCAGTGACTGAAACATAATATCTGTAGAATGAATAAAGCCATTGTGGCTGATTGCTAGTCTCCCACCTCACGTCACCAAATGGCTGATTGCTGGCTGGGAAGAACTACATGCCATTAGTTCCTGGCACACAACCACTGCACACACAATAACACACCAGCAATTAAGACTGCTGAAGCAACATTGCACAAGACACATTGTGAACTTGAGCCCCATTCTAAATCTCAGGATTTTCCAATTAGGACAGTGGCAATGGGAAACCTAAAGGTCCTCTTTGCAGAATGTCATGGTATTTTGTAAGCTTGTTTCAGCAAACACAGTCCACCATGATTTAATCTTTTGATGGTGATGGCCAAAGGTGTCTCCTCTATTTTAAGTTACTGCCTTTTCTAATTTTTTTCCAGCTCAATTTTTTTTGGCTTCTATTGTGGAGTATCCACCAGAAAAGACTGCTCAGATGTGAGTTTAAGCCAATCAAAAGTCTTTATTAGCCTGTCAGTGACAACACTACCTGTTCAGGGTTCCAAAGTCGCCCTGAGCCTTTTCAGGGTAGGGTTTCAAAAAAGAAAAAAATACCCTGGGTTGACATAATTCAGTTAACAAGAACAGTTAGCCAGAAGCAGAACTAAAGAAGCCAAAAGGCAAGGTTAGCACATTTAGAGACTTTCCCAGAACTGTGGACTTTGATGGATCAGACCTTTGTTTTCATTTTGGCAGGTAGTGTGGTCTATCTGCTGAGTTTTACAGCCTGAATGGAACTTACATCATGGAGTCAGTTGTGCTAAAGACTGGAGGTCTCTTATGCTTCAGCCCAGTTGATATTTTTGTTTAGGAGCAGTTTTTACAAAATGCTAAAATAAAAAAACAATTAAATCTGATATGCTTTTAAATGATGTATGTGGGTGTGTTTAAATTTACACATCCGTAGGTGTTCTGAACAGTTCAGAACTTTCCATCATCCCTTAAAATTATTGTGCAAATAAGAGAATTGTATTTTGCATAGCAAGTCGCCACAGAAGTCAGTGGAATTCCACGATACCCATTTATTTCTCACAGTTCAGAGTTAGCAGCAAGGGAGATTTCGTGACTTGAATGTACAATGTGCCCCATAGGCTCATGGGTTTGAACAATTGGTGCTGTTTGGGGAGACTGAGGAATTTGGGCGATGTGGAGCCTAGCTGGAAGAAGTGGATTGTGGGAGGTGAAGCTTAAGATTTTATAGACCTCCCTCACTTTCAGTTCTCACTTTGCTTCCTGGTCCAAGAGCTGCAAGCAAGCAGCCACATACTTCTGCAGCCACGGCTCCAGTCAGTCGGGCCACTCTGCCTCCTCTGCCAAACTATGGGCCAAAATAAACCCCTCCTCTTTTAAGTGGCTGGTTGTCAGGGATTTAGTGAGAACACCAACAAAGTACTGAACACAGAGAGTGCTTTTAAACTGTTCTCGCAGAGTGCCTGGGGTCCACCTCTGAGCAGGGCCTGCCTGGGACGGCTTTGCTTTCTTTCGCTCATCCATCGTGTAGAGATCGCGGTGCCGGGTTGGTGGAGTCTACCTTCCTGATGCTGCACGAGAAGAGAAGGACATTTGGAAGAGGCTTTAACGGCATCGCTTTGGCCTCTTTCTTTTAGACAAAGCAAATCTAAGGGTCCAAACTAGAGTCTAGTGGTGAGGAAGATAGCGCAGCCACAGACTCAGAGCATTGAAGTATCACATGGAAAAAGACATGGTTCCCACGGGAGGTCAGGAGGTGAAGTCTGGCGTGGGCTGCACAGCACATGCCAAAGATGTTCACATTCTAATTTCTAGAAACAGTGAATATTATCTGATCTAGCAGAGGGACTTCACAAAAATGATTAATTGGAGTTTTAAAAATTACATACACTTATTTATTTTTTTATGAGTGTGGAGGTACTTGTTCCATAGTGTGTGTGTGTGTGTGTGTGTGTGTGTGAATACATATGGGAGGTCACAGGTTCAGAAGATAACTTGTGGGAATTTGTTCTCTTCTATCACATGGGCCCTGAAGATTGAAATCAAGTCCCTCAGTCTTGATAACAAGCACCCATACCCAATAAAACATCCCCTCCAACCCTAAATTGTGAGGTCATACCCCAGCCAATAAGCTAAAGACACAGCCACCACCTGTGTTATAATAGAAGTCAAATATAATTCTTGTCTTTGGGTGCTTGCTCCTAAGAGCACACCCTCTTGATCAAGAGTAAAGTTTATCTTGTGCAAATACTTCGTTTGAAATGGTGTTCTCTTTCTTGTGCCCTCAAATTTATGTCTAACGAATGAGACACATGCTGGGAGGAAAGGTGAGGTGGTGTGGATTTATGGATTAAGGAATTGGGACAGTGTCCAAAAGCAATGACCTGTGAAGCCTGCAGAAGAAACACAGCTCTGCCTCTGTGTGTGTGTGTGTGTATGGGTGTGAGTGTGCATGATTGTGTGTGTAACCATACGTGTCCATGTGTGTGTGATCATACTGTTCATGTATGTGCTCATGATTGTGTGTGTTCATATATATTCATACGTGTGCTTGTGTGTTCATGTGTATGTGTGCATGATTGTGTCTATGTGTTCATGTGTGTATGTGCTTGTGTGTTCATATATGTATGTGTGTACACGATTGTGTATGTATTCATATATGTGCATGTGTGTGCATGTGCAGGCCAGAGGACAGCTTTAAGCATTGTTCTCAGATATCACCCACCTTTATATTTGTATTTTTAATGGGTCTTCTTGTTGACCTGGAACTTGCCAAGAAGGCTAGGTTAACTGGTCAGCGAGTCCCAGGAATCCACCTGTCTCTGCCTCGCCAGGGTATGAGCACACATCATCTCACCTAGAATTGTTTTTAAACACAGGATACAGGGATTGAACTTAGGTCTTCATACTTGTCAGGCAAGCACTTTGCACACTGTTGTCCCAGCTCCACTGACAGGATCTTGATTTTGTCCTTCTGGAATCCAGCATGGTAAGATTGCAAATCTGTGCTGTTCTCAGCTAGTGTGTTCGTGGCAGTTTGCTACTGCAGTGATAGGCCACCAAGATAGGTTCCTTATTAGACAGACAGCTTGCTGGGGGCTGGCTCAGCAGTCAAGAACACTGTTGCTCAAGTTGCAGAGGATCAAGGTTGGGTTCCCAGGAACTCCACTTTCCAAACATATAGTAACGACAATAAGTTCTAAATGTCAACAACAGATTTGATCAGTGCATATTGTATGCATGTAGTGAGATGTAACTGACATGTTGTGCCCTATACACATGGTAATGATTACATGATTACAAAACAATTTTCTAATAAAAAAAAGGCATGGTGGCACACATCTAAAATCCCATAACCCAAGCCTTTGGAAAGTAGATGTAGTTGGATCGCAAATTCAAGGTTATCCCCAGACAGGGGACTTTGAGGCCAGCCCAGGCTATATGAGACTCTGTCTCAAAAAACAGACAAACGAACGAACAAAAAACCCTAAAGGCCCAAAATATTTTAAGAGCTTTTTAACTAACAAATATTAGTTGTATATAATAATAGGTTCCACTATGACATTTTCAAGTGTAAATAATGTATTTTTATCATAGTCATACCCGTTAACCTCCCTTGCCCCTTCCACTCCTGCTATCCCCCCTCTTCTTTCCAACTAGTTCTGCTTCTATTTTCATGGTGTGTGTGTGTGTGTGTGTGTGTGTGTGTGTGTGTGTGACCCAGTAGTTTCAGGAAGGTTATTCATAGCAACATGAGCACCCTATCAGTGGCTACATCTCTGAAGATGTCTCTCTCCCTTTAACCACTCACCATGTATATAAATCCTCAGGGAAGAATGAGCCAAAATTATTGTTTTCATCTTTAAGGAGGTGAATGTTAAGCACCTTGGGTTGTCACACATACTATACATAATAAAGAACTATCATGCTCTCCCCATAAATTTGTGCAATGAACCTAAATAACTAATAAAATTTATATTAAAACTCTAAGCAGCCTGTCATCTTCTCTGGAAGAATTGGGAGCTTGCACCACAGTACTAAAAATCAAAGGGAGGGAGGGAGAGAAAAAGAGCTGGAGACCCTGAAACAAAACGCCCAGCAGCAGTTCTGCCATCCAAAGGGTCAGAAGGGTAGGGCGTTTCTTTAAAAAGACACTGCTATAAATTATAGAATGCATCTAGCTTCTTTTTCTAAGTTTTCACGAAACAGCAAGTAAGAAGATGGGCAGGCTATTCTGAGATGTCTCCCTATAGTTGAAGGAAAGATGCTTACAGTAATGCTATTTTAAGTGTTTTCTTCAAGATTACGTTATTCTTTAGAAACGATTTCGGCCACAAGTCTTATATTGATCTCCTTTTCGCTAATAAATAATCCTGTAACAGGTTGGAGTTTCTTTCCCTCCTAGAACAAGTACCCAGGGTTGCCCACTTAGAAGGACTTTTCAAATGTCTGAACCCTTTTCATCTTTTTAGACTTGATAATCCAAGTGACTTCTTTTTAGATTTATGCCTTAGGATTGCACAATAGCTATCATGGCTCCAGGCTCCAGGACCTCAGTTCAAGGACATGGAGCCTAAGGGGGCTTGAAGTAAAAACCCAGCATCATTTCCCACAGAAACAGAGGAACTGGAGGTGGCACTCACGAGACCTCCAGTTCCTGTAGCTGCTCTCCCACAGCTACACAGTTGCATCCACATGAAACAAAGGGCAGAGAGTGGAGCTCTTGCCTAGCAAGTAAGAGGAGCTAGTTTCATTTCATCCCTAGCACTACCAATAGAAACACTAGAAACAATATCTCTTGGCCAGAGATACATTAATCCTTTAATCCAGCACTCTGGAGGATCCCTGAGTAAGAGGCCAGCCTGGCCTACAGAGGAGTTCCAGGTCAGCCAGGACTACACAGAGAAACCCTGACTGAAAAAATACAACAAAACAAACAAACAATGGATCTTTCCCAATTCCTCAACAGACATGCCCTTAAATGTCATTGGCCAGAACTGGGTCACATGCTCCTCCAATCCTACTTTCCAGCTGTATCATAGAAAATGTGGAACACTCCACACATTCTTACATTTTCTTCTCTCTGTGACACCGAGGTCTTTGTGGCATCCCACCTTTATAAAAGGACTCAGGATCTTCCACAAGAGGCTCAGGGAACAGCTAGGGGTGTAGTTCAGTTGGCAGAGAACTCCTCTCCTATGCCAAAGCCTGGTTTGATACCTGGCACATAAACAGGAATGGTGACACATGCTTGTAATTCTAGCACTTGGGAGGTAGAAGCAGCAGTTCTCAAAAGTTCAGGGTCATCTTCAGCTACCTAGTGAGCTGGGTTTGAGGACAGCCTGGATTATATGAGATCCTGTCAGGGAAGAAGGAGGGAGGGAGAAAGGGAGAGAGAGGGAGGGAGAAAGGGAGGAAAGGAGGAAGGAAAGGAAGAAAGAAGGGTCAACAAGATGACTCAGCTGGCAAAGGCACTTGCCAGCAAATCTTGAGACCTAAACTTGATTTCTGGATCTCATATATGACTCCACGAATTGTTCTTTGACCTCCACAGTGCTTCATGGCACACACACACACACACACACACACACACACACACACCAGTAGCGGGGTGAGAGTTCGTTTGGCCTGGGAAGCCCACAGAGGGTCTGAGGTGTGTGCACCCTTCACGTCACTTGTTATTCTCGAATGTGCTTCCTAGCCGTTCTCATTAGCAGGCATGTTTTGAAATAAGTGTGTGGTTGCCCCATGAGCAAGGTGACTTTATAAGACAGTGCCTCATAAGATCCATTTTGGTTTTGCTTCTCATATATCTTGACCTCCAGCTGCTAAAAACACAGGTTTTGCTGCTCATTTCTGTTCATCTACTTGAGATGGCGTACACACCCCTGTTCCATGTGTGGTTTGGCCACAAACTCAGGATTTGGTGATCATTACTAGTTTTTATTATTTGATTATTTTTCTTTACATTTATTTGTTTCTCCTGTGCACATACCACTGAGCATGTATGGATGTCTAAGGACTACTTGTAGGAGTTAGTTCTCTCTTTCTACCATTTGAGCCTCTGGGACTGAACTCACGTCGGCAGGCTTGGCTGTAAGAACTTTTTCACACAATCTCACTGGTTCAACCCCACATAGCTATCCTCTTCCCATGGTCCTCATAATCCTTAGTTTCTGAATGCTCTCCCTAAAATTTGATTTAGCTACTTTAATTTATATGAAGACAATTATAATTTAATACATATTTTATGATGCTAGGCATTGAACCTAGAACCTTCTATTTACTCTACTGCCAAGCTATAGCCCTGACCATGAATTTAATGAAATTTAGTTACTGTAGCCCAAAGGTTACATATGAAAACTTTAATTTTGTTTCCATTTCCTTTTTGCTTCCAGAGATTGTACCCAGGATGTATACTAGAAAGTGCTGTACCATTTGGCTATAGTCCTGCCGCCCACCCCAAAACCTTTCTACTGTGTTTCAGCTCTGGCTGTAATCAAACTAGATGACCCTTCCCTGATGCACTTTTTCCCCCAAGAGCTATACCTCTTGATTCAAATGTCTATCATCCAGCTACTTAATTAGAAACAACCAGAACTTATTCTGACTGATTTAAGGAGGAAAGGAATTTCTTAAAAAGAAAGACAGGTGCCGGGCGATGGTGGCACACGCCTTTAATCCCAGCACTTAGGAGGCAGAGGCAGGCGGATCTCTGTGAGTTCGAGACCAGCTTGGTCTACAGAGCTAGTTCCAGGACAGGCTCCAAAGCCACAGAGAAACCCTGTCTCGAAAAACCAAAAAAAGAAAGAAAGAAAGAAAGAAAGAAAGAAAGAAAGAAAGAAAGAAAGAAAGAAAGAAAGAAAGACAGGCATCGCCTCGGTGGCTTGCATCTCGAAACAGCACCCAAAGCCATAGAGTACAAGCACTGGTAAGGTTGGGGTACCACCACCTCAGCATCACGCCACACACAAGCAGGAGCACAGTTGGATCTGGGTACCACTGACTTGTCCAGCTCAGCCATCACCATAACCAGCAGAGGTTCTGCCTTCTCCAAGAACACAGTAGATAATCCCTCCGGGCAGGAAGGTGATTCAAGCCCAGGAAGAAAAAAAAACTACAACAAAAGAAACGCAAGCAAAAATCCTGTTGCTGTGGGGGTAGTGGTGGCACCTAACAGAGCCTTGATCGAAGACAAAAAAGCACGGGACACAGTTTTATACGTGTTATGATCACAATTGTTATTTGCTTGACATTTCAATAGGCCAAGAAATGCGGCTTATGTCTACCCCATACGCTTTAGTGCCCGCTCTGTTCTTCATCTCTTCCTGGTTGTCTAATGTGGGCAGCAAGGCACAGAAGATCCCAGGCTTTGGGAACAAGTTGACTTTGGATTCTAGTCTTGGCTAAGGGCCTTAGCAATAGTGCTTGTGGGTAGGTATGCTAGTTACCTTTTCTAAATCTGTTTATGGGACACAATAAACTCTGTCCCCTGAAGTGTTATAACAATAAACGTAATTCTCAAAGAGAGGTGAGGAAACAAGGGATAACTGTGTGACAAAGCATGTTTGCTTACGCTGATAACTGAGCAATTATCCACCGTGTGGCACCTGGAACAAATATATGGGCAGCCATGGAGCAATATAATTCAGAATGACTTAGCAACCCATACCGGTAATGAGATGACAAAAATCCAAGACATCCATCATCCTTCCCACCTGACAGCTTGCTGTCATTCTCCATCCTCCTGTTATCCTGGCTGTTCTCACTGACCTCGCCAGGGCAGCTGTGACTCCTAGCAAGGGACCCCTGAGACCAGGAGGCCTGTTGACTGTTGAGGATCCGGCATAGGAAGAGGAGGCATAGGAAGAGGAGGTGAGGAGTGTCACTGGACTGTCCCTTGAGCTTCCTATCACTCCCTCCTGAATCTCCACACAGGATGTATCCGTGTATGTGTATGTAGTGTGCTAGCTGGTTTTGACTGTCAACTTGATGCATCCTAGGAATAGGGAACTTCAACTGAGGAACTGCCCAGCCTGGATTGGCCTGTTGCCATGGTTTTGAGAGATTGTCTATTAATAAATGAAATGGAAGGGCCAAGACCACCGTGGGCTGCACCAACCCTGGATAACATGGGTCTGTGATGAAGTCAGAGAACGAGGAAGCAAACAGTGCTCCCACATGGCTCCTGTCTTGAGTTCCTAGCCTGAATCCTCCCAGTAATGAATTGTGAGCTGGAGGTGTAAGTCAAATGAACTCTTTTCTCTCAAGTGGCTTTTGGTCACGGCATTAGTCATAGTGATAGAAGGAAACTAGAACACCTGTAGTCTGCCCCAGTTGCATAGGGTCCTGTGGTCTTGGGAGACACTAGGGTACACAAATCATAGAGTATTAACTGAAGTGTTATATACAGACTGTATAGCTATGAGGAAGTCACCATCTGTGCTGGGCTGTGGCTGATTCGAGATCACCTTTTCATATAGGTTCTGGGGATGAAATTCAGGTCCCCTCATTCATACAAGCGAGCACTCTACTGACTAAAGTATCTCCTCTAAGAAACCTCTCACCCCATACTCT
Organism: Neodon shergylaensis; assembly: GCA_025134845.1. NCBI lineage: Eukaryota > Metazoa > Chordata > Mammalia > Rodentia > Cricetidae > Neodon > Neodon shergylaensis. The sequence continues at coordinate 14,932,259 of JABTXL010021306.1, forward strand.
GTATAAACCCAATAAACTCATGCATTCCCCAAGTTGGACTTTGGTAGGATTGTACTTTGTTTTGTCACTGGTGTCCTGTAAGGAGGGGGTGGAGCTTTGATTAAATTCATGCAATACATCCACTGTTCATGAGTGATGGAAAAGGTAGAAAGATCACTCCTCTCACCAGAGCGCATGGACTTGACCCTCAGCCGGAAGGCTTTCCCCACAGAAGCCCCAAATCTTACTAACTTCGTAGTAAATGCTCTCCCAGGACACACAGATGTGAAGTAGAGATGGACTAGCCCCTTTCTAGTCTCCACCTTCCACTCTGTAAGGAACAGTCCTCTTGCAATTCACACAGTGTATTACAGTCCGTGTGTTCATGTTCCCGTGGAGATCAGAGGTCAGCCTTAGGTGTCCTTTCACAGATGACCTTGTTTCTTGAGGCAGGATCACTCACTCTTACCTGGAACTCTCCAGTTTGGCTAAGCGAGATGGCCAGCAAGCTCTAGGGATCCGCAGGTTTCTTTCTCCCCAACGCTAGGATTACACGCATGCTCTACAAAGCCTGGCCCTTTTCATGTAGGTTCTGGAGACAGAATTCAGGTCTTCATGTTCAGGCAAGTAAGCACTCTACTGACTGAAGCTCCTCTCCATCTCCAGTAAATTATCGCCTTTACTCCATAGGAAGAACAATTCAAGTAATATTGTCTCCCAAGAATGTGCAATGTATTTAGGTAAGAAGAATACATAAGACAGAGAATACGCACATGCATACACATGAATTTAATATTTTATTTATATCATACTTTATTCCTTTATATGCATATTGCTTTGGGTTAAAGAATCTGAGGTAACTATATAGAACATCCTATATAAAGTTTAAATAATTAATGTCTTTCAGGCAACTGGGTTGGCACAGTTGGGAACCATTCGTGGGAACTTGGCTTTCAAGAGAATCTATTGTGATTCCAGTCTGTACCCAGCACAGAAAGTCCTGGCCACCAGATGTCACCATTTTTCTTGAGACATTTTCTACTTAGGGAATGAGAGGAATAGCACCTCAGAACGTTCCTCGGGTTTCCAGGAGAGCTCCTTTCTTAGGGTATTGCTCTGCCCACCCAGATTTCCTCGCCATCCTTGGACACTAACCACTTGGACTGTTTTTGACAGCTCTCTGGAAGCTCACCTGAGCCAGCCTTTTCCTCCAGGTGGATGTAAAAAGGAAGGCTGATGTTATTTGTGTGTATCCCTGGGAGCTCCATGTAAGAGGCAACACCACAGGTGTGTTCTATGAAGACCCTGGAGTCAAGAGCGCACACACTGCTTGTGTGTCCCAGAGGGCTACTTTACAAAACTCAGAAGAGGAACTCAATTATTTCTAGTAAAAGAATTTCAAAATTTCATAGCCCCCAGGTTTCAAATGATTCTGCTGGGTGCGGGGTGGGAGGGCAAGTTAGGGTGAAGTCATCCCAAGAATGAAGACCCCAGGGGGGGTTGCGAAGCAGAACTGAAGGAATTCTGCAGGAGAAACCCTTATAGTGTAATTGGATATTGTGACTGCTCACAGGGGCAGGGCTTCCTGTCATTTACACCCTAGACAATCCACCAGTCCGCCCTCCTTCCATTCCAGATAACACTTAACCAGGATCTATAATGCTCCATGATGTAAAAGCCATGGCCAGCTCCCTGGAGGGCAGACTGATTTAATATTTCATGCTAGTCAGTGTTTCATTGTGGTGCCCTCAGGGCAAGGGATGTGTTTTATTTCTTTTTGAATTTACAGCAGCACGGAGTTAAGCTGTCCAGGCTGCTCATAAAATGCAGACAGAGCAGAGAAAAGAAGCACATTAGAAGATTGTGTGCCTACTGTGGACCAGTCATTGCCAAATCCTTTACAAATATTTCATTCCACCTTCATAATAACCTCATGAAGCAGCCGTTATTATTCTCATCAATAGAACTGCCGAGAGGAGCTGGAGAAATGGCTTGCCCAGGGTCACAAAACTAAGGGCCCCGTAGGTCTGGTGCTTGTAATCCCTGCATTCTGGAGATGAAGGCAAGAGGATCCGGAATTCGAGGTTATCCTGGGCTTTAAGCAAGTTCGTGGTCAGTTTGGGCTAGGTGAGAACACCCCCCCCCCCATTCAAACAAAATCACAAAAAGTCACCAAATAGATTTTTTTTAAAAAGAGAGAGAGAGAGAACAGAAATTCCAACTGCTTCTGCCAATCTATTCTACAAAGTAGAAAAGGGAGCTCAGGACGTTTGTTAAAGTTGCCAGGACCCCTAAATAGTTTAGCCCGCCATCTCCTCCCCAGTGACTTGACTCCTGGAAGGTCTCTGTCCTCAAGAGGCCCAGAGAGCATCTTTCTGGAGGATGCACCGTCTGTATCAGTAATCGTACCTTATCCCCGACCTTTTTTAGCATAGTATTTATGGTTCCAACTCCCTTAGTCTAGCACGCTGCCTGTTTCTCCTTGGGATGCAGAACAGAGCGGCTTCAAATCCTCTAGTACAGGGTCTAGAGTTTGCAGACGGTCCCCGAGAAGCTGGGGCTTTCGGAATTGGCTGAGCGCTCTGCCAGGGTGGGCGGGGAATTTGCAGAACGTCCCTGCCCCGGAATCCCTTTGCCTAGGAGAAAAGCGCGAGCGACGAAGCCTAGAGAAGTTGGGGAGGTCGATCAGAGAAGGGTTGGTAGGACCTCGAATAGATTTCCTTTCCACTCGTTTCTGGTCGCTTGGACCCAGGAGGAACGTCCCTGCTTGCGTCTAGGGGCAGACGGTGGACGCGCTGCGCACGGCCCCGCCAGGGCTGGTAGTTTGCAGACCGTCCCTGCCGAGGCCCGCTCGCCCGGCAGCCCTGCGGCTCCCGCGGTGGCGGCGACGGCGGCTGCCCCAGGCACGAGCCTGCCCAGGTAGCCGCGCCTCGGGCTCTGGGGGCGTTGTGACCCGGCTCCTGACTGCGCTTGGGACCCCCTGCCTCCCAGAGCACGGCTGTTGGAGAGTGACCCCGACTGCTGTTGATGGTGCTTCTGCTGCTCCCCTACTAGCAGGTATGAGCTGCTGCAGGGTCGGGCGATCGATTCCGAGCTCGCCATATCCCCCGAGGAGATGCTCGCTCTGGGGATCACGGGGGACGCGTGGGGGACGCTAGAGGAGCTGAAACAGACCTTATCCGGCCCAGCGCTAACACCGGGGCGGCGTGGGTGTTCTGGCCGTGTCTGATCTGGGACGGGGGTGGAAACCTCAGAGTACAACAGAGGGGCGCGCTTGGAGGGTCCACCACCTGCTCGGGGTTTCCTCTCTCATGGGACCCTGAAGACCCTCTCTAGGCTCTGAGGCTTTTAGGCTTCTCAAGGAACTGTCCAGAGGGCACTCGGGTGGTGTGGGATGGAGGCGAGAAGCTGAGATTGGCATTTTGGACACTGGGACCGCGATGAAACCACATAGAATTAGGATGCCAGCGTGGGCCGGACTAGGGTCCTGGGAATCCGGGAGCTCAGAGTGGGATATGCCTTGAGCCAGTTGGGAAGAAGAATGAAGGAGTGGGGCCCCAGGCCCCTGGGGAAAAGGGATAAGAATATCCGAAGCTCCAGGCTGGGAGATGAAGGGTACCCCCTTCGGAACCCAGATATATCGCCTTGGGGACCGCCAGCCTGACCGCGATCCAGTCAGCGTGCACCCACGGCCGGGGGATGGCAGAGGCTGCGGGATGCAGGGGCCGACACCCGCGTACACACTCCCCTAAGAGCATGCTCAGTGCGGTCCTGGGAACTTCCTGCCGAGTCGCCAGGCCAGCCGCCTCTGTCCCCTTTGGGGCCGCAGCTCGCTAAATTGGAGGCATGGGGTACGCGAGTGGGGAATCTCTGTGCCCTCTTGTCCACCCTTTCTCGTCCCCAGGCCTCTGCCTAGCCTGTGACGGGTATCAAGGGTTCTGCTTTCCAGAGCCACTCTGGCCTCTGGAGACGGGGGCGTGGATGTCATACCCTTGCTCCTCGCGCGAGTGGAGGATCAGAGGCCTGGCGACTCGTTGGTCTGCCAGGTGGACCAGCTCTCAGGACACACACGGTGCTCAGTCGCGCGCATTGACTCTGTGCCGCGAGCAGGTTGGGTGGAAGGGGGTGTGTGAGCCTGGCAACATTCGCGCGCTCACAGTCGATGTCACACACAAAGCCACCGCAAGGAAGAGGGAAGGGGTGGCGCTTGCATTTTATTTTTTTGTTCAGTGGCTTTTGGAGCACCCTTGAGCTGCTTACATGCGTGTGTGTGTGTGTGTGTGTGTGTGTGTGTGTGTGTGTGTGTGTGTCCCAGAGGATGTTTCCTGATTTGCTGAGGTTGCCTTGGTCTAGGTCTAACAGCTCAGTAACTCCTGGCGCTAATTGCCAGGCCTCCATTTGGTGTTTGTATATGTTCCTGGGTTCCTCTGGGGCCGTGGAGTTGGAAAGCAGCAAGCTGAGGTTTGTGTTGGTTTTTCGGTGGAGTAGTAAAGTCACACTAGATCTAAGGTTACATCGAATCAGAATCTATTAAGATCTAAGTGGAAACACGTTGACTAGCTGACCTATCCCAAGTATGTTGTCAAGACTGGAGGGATCTCTCACCCTGGACTTGTGGGAGACCCTTTGTCGCTAGAACAAGAGCTCACTTGTCTCAGCAAAAAAGTCAGACCACCTCATATCTATCTTTATGAATTTTCCCACCCTCCCTTAGTTCCTCTAAATCATTTTGTGACTATTGCTCAGAGCTGAGATGGGCAGGCTTAAGTGTGATTCTGTTAGGATGAGAACAAAGCTCCCCCTTTTAGAGAAATTTTAGTTTTTCTTCTGTTATCAACTTTAATGTCTGTGTGATCCACTTACTTGATGTAGAGCCCTGGAAATGGAGAGGAGGGAAAAGTGGAGAGAGATTGACCTAGGTACCCTTTTTAGGGACAAAAAAAGAGGAAGCCTCTGTCTTCAGCAACTGTCTGTGGCCCAGTTGAATGTCTGGGCAAACGGAAAAGATTTGAGTAATTTCTTTCCTGTGCTTCCTTCCAGCCTACCTTCCTAGTTTGGGACATTGGGGACTGGGGTCAGTAGGATAAGGAGTCAACAGGGGCTTGGAACCCCTATTCCTATCCAAATGGCCTGTATGTGTGTGTCCTTGCTTGTGGAGGCTAGAGGACAACAGCACTGAAATTATAAGCCTGTGCCACTGCCTTGCTTTTTATTTTTAATTTAAAATTGTGTGTGTGTGTGTGAGAGAGAGAGAGAGAGAACCTCAAGTATCAGTTCTTGCCTTCATCCTTGTCTGAGCAGGCTCTGGGTTTTTTTTTTTAATGCTGCTTATGCCAGCAGACCTAGCTGAGCTCCAGGTTTCCTGTCTCCGTTTCTCATCTTCCCACAGGAGTGCTAGGGCTGTAGGTTTATGTGGGTGGTGGGGATTGAACTCAAGTCCTCATGCTTGTGCAGCCGGTACTTTAACCACTGAACCATCTACCTATACCTGCCTGGCCTTTTAAAAAATGTATGCTCTGGTGGTCAGACTCAGGTCCTCATGCTTGCGAGTGAGTGCTTTCCTCACGTAGCCATCTCACCAGTTCTCTTACCAGTTGGATGGTTGGATTTAAGGTAACCTGAGATGGCACCGGTCCCTTCTTTGAGTGTAGCTGTCCCTGTGAACTCCAGCAGCTGTTGCAGCAAAGCTCTCTGAGCCTTTGGATCGCCTCCTGAGCCTCGTGCACATTCCCAGTGCTTAGTGTGTAGAAGTGTGAATGCTGTGCTCATTACCTATTCACACATCTGTGTACATTTTTTATAAAGACCATGTGCATATGGATGAGCATCCACAGCGTTCCCAGGGAGAAGCTGGGAGCTGGGAGGGACCCCAAGAGTTGAGAGCAATGCAGATTCCCTTCCCATGCAACTTCCCTGCCATTTCAAAAGAATCCCCCAGCCTTGTGCTTAGCTGGCCTCCCAAGCATGGAAATGCCAGTAGTCACAGCTCAGGGGCTTGTCCCAGAAGAGTGATGGCTCACTAGTCTTTCCCAATGTCATTCTGCCATTGTGCGTGTGTGTGTGTGTGTGTGTGTGTGTGTGTGTGTGTGTGTGTGAGAGAGAGAGAGAGAGAGAGAGAGAGAGGAGTTATGTCTGTAGATAACCTCAGGTGTTGTTTTTCAGGCACCATCCACTTTTTTGATTTTGTGGCTCTCTTACTAGCCTGGAACTCACTAAGTAGACTAGGCTGTTCAGTCTATTCTTTCTCCCTAGTGCTGGGAATACAGGTGCACACTACAGTGTCATAGACTCTTTTTAACCTGAGTTCTGGAGACCAGATGCAGACCTTCATGCTTGCATGGGAAATACTTTATGACTGAGACCCTGTGTCACCTTAGAGTCACATTTTGGGAGGGGGATAGGGGATAGGTGGTGATCCAGAAATGTCAGTAAAGTCATCAAGGGCAGCTATTGGGAAGATCTGTATTGGGGCTTTGGTACCTCACAGGTAACCCTACTCCTGAGAGACTTAAAGAGTGCTGCGTGTGGCTTTATGTTTTTCAGGTTGTCCTGGCCTGGGGGTGGTGGTGAATGGCAGATCACCAGAGTGACAGCCTGTGTCCATACTTTTATAACGGGTCTGAGGAAAACCTATGCGGCTCGCGTTGTCTCCGGAGTTGCCTTATGACAGCAGATGTGTAGGGAGGGGGATTGCTGGTGCTGGGGGAGTAAAGTAGCGGGTAGTGTTGATGGGGGAAGTGTAGACATTCCAGGCACTGGATGAGGGAAGACATCATGTGTCTAGGGAGAGTGGAGGAGCCTTCTGGGTGACAGTTGAGAGGTCTGAGAGGGAAGCAAATGTTTGGAACCCGTCAGTGCAGGTTTTACCAGACTGCCTTTAAAGTTAATGCCTGCTTTGAAATAGAGCCGCTCTCAATAGCCAGAAGAGATGGCTTTATTTTAAATCCCTATTTTCAAGTGAATAACGATCTCCCCATCTTTTGAGATTTTTGCATAGTTTTGATTCCCCCCCCCCCACAGGGTACCATGTAGCCCAGGCTGCCCTGAAGCTCACTTTGTGGTATAGGCTTGGCTTGAGCTGATCTTCCTGCCTCCACATCCCAAGTGTTGGAATTACAGGCACTACACAAGGTTTATAAATGCCCAATTTAGTTCATGTCCCTATACTGTTTAACGTGCTGTTAACATGCTGTGTCCATATAGACACCCCCCCCCCGTGTGTGTGTGTTTCTGTGTGTGTGTGTGTGTGTGTGCATGCGTGTATACATCCCTATAGAATTCCTGTAGAGGCCAAGGTTGATGTCAATTAGGTATCTTCCTCAATTGTTCCCCACTTTATCTTTTGAGAATCTGGAGCTCATTGATGGAGCTAGGCTGGTTTACCTATGATTCAAGGGATCTGGTTTCCCTGTAAGCTGTACACCTGTTGGTATGTACCAGTGCACCTGGTCTTTTATGTGGGTACTGGGGATAGGAACTCTGCTTGTGCAGTGGGTACCATATCTACTGAGTCCTCTCCCTAGTCCTAGTTTTTATCCAGTATCTACCGTGAGCAGTGGCCAGAGCTGATGCTGTGGCGATGAAGATGCTCTTCCTCTGAATGACCTTCTCACAGTTAATGTGGCCGAGCTGTCCAAGCGTGCTGATGCAGACTTGGTGTCCTTGGAACGCTGCCAAGACGAGGTCCCAGGAGCCCTGGTACCGTGACCATGTGCTCAGCTAGGAGAGTGACGACTTCTGCTGCTGTGCATTTGGTCATCTGAGCTGTTTTCTTTGTCTTTTTTTTTTTGTCAATTCCACAGTTAAATTTATCCTTCCCTGGCTTGGTCCTGGGAAGGCCGTGTGTGCTGGGGGAAGGTTTAGAGGAATTGTTTTAGTTCTTCAGACTCCCACAGCTCTTTTGTCTAGCCCACAAACTTCTAGAATGAAAACAGGCCTTCCTTTTGGTATTCCGTAGTCCCAAAAGTCTAGACAGGCAAGGCAATAAGCCATTGCTGGTGTTTGAGTGTGAGCTCAGAAGTCCATGTGACATGGCTTCTTCAGTTGCTCTGAACTTTTTTGGGGGGAACTAGGATGTCTTACTGATCAACAACACTGGTCCGGCAGGCAAGCCCCAGGGTTCCTACTGCCCCTGCCTCCCTAGAACTAGGATGTGTATTGCTTCTTATGTGGTTTTATGTAATTGCCAAGGATTCAAATCTAGGACTTCATGCTTTTGTTGCAAACACTTTAGGAATGGAGCCACCTCCCTTGCCTCTTAATGTCTGGGTTTGATGGGTGTAGCTGCCTTGTGAACTGGCACTGTCTGTCTCTTTCACTGCCAGGCCTGTGTTGCTGTCTGCTGGATGTTGCTCCCTGCTGGAGTAGCTACGTAGAAGATTGGTAAAGAGTCTTTCTCTATGCTATTGCCCCTGAGTTCAGGAATGACGTATATTCCCACACTGTGGTTGCTGCTAAGAGTTGCTTTACCTGAATTGTGAGTGGAAGCCCATGCTTGTAATCCCAACAGTCAGCAGTCAGAGGCAGGATTATTGCAAGTTCAAGGCTGCCATGGTGTACATATCTAGTTTGACACCAGCTAGGACTACACCGTAAGCCTCTGCCTCAAAACAGCAAAAGCGCTCTTTCGGCTCATGGCCCTTATTAGCTCAGAAAGTGACCCAACACAGATCATTGACTTACTTGAAACATTGTGAGGTTTTGTTTTTTAATTGAGTTGCCTAACTTTGTAGATAACAACAGTATGTTTTGACGTCAAAAGATTGGACGTGCCTACTGGCAGAGCCTTTGTCTGACGTGCTTGAGGCCCCGGGTCTGATTCTCAAAAGAAACCTGTTTGTTTCCCCTGTGGTGTGTGAGTGTGTAATGTGCCTGTGTGCACACGGGTAGAAGCCAGGACAGGACATCAGGCGGCTTCTTTTATTGCTTTACATCTCATTGCCCTGATGCAGGGTCTCTTCACTCATCCGTTTGGCCAACTAGCCTGGGTGATCAGTGACTTCTCGTCCCTTGGGATTCCTGTCTCTGCCCCCCCACTGCTGAGTTACAGGTGTTCACAGTCATATATGTGGCTTTTGCAGAAGTGCTGCAGGTTTCACTTTGGTCTTCAAGCTCCCTTAGCATTCTTCCCTAGCCAAGCTATTTCCCGAGTACCCTTGCCTGGAGCTAGGGAGGGGCAGCATTTGACTGGGGTAGGGAGAGGAAGGAGGGTTTTCCTCTGTTCCCTCTGTCAGTAACAAGTATCAGGAGGTGTCAGAGGCCTTATAAGACCTCTGCCAGCAATGCCGTACCCTTCTATGTGAATTGCCTCCTTTTGTTGACGTTCTAGTCTCCTCACACCCTCCTCTTTTCAGTGTGTTTGTGATTTGAGTCCTTGCTCCTTGCCACCTTTGACGGCAACATTGTTCAGAGGGCAGCATTCGTGTTCCGTCATTTTGTTCATATAGACGTGTTTCTCTTGGCTAAATACTGTCATCCTTCTTCTCTAGTTTTGCAACTCAAATGTTCAAGAACTTCTGCAAGGGCAGACATGTCTCCTAGATGTTCTAGTTTCCGTTTCTGAGCAAGAGCAACTTTGGCGAAAAGGATTTATTTGGCTTACACTTTCAGATCACAATCCATCGCTGAGGGGAGTCAGCGAAGAAACTGGAAGCCAGGACCAAGGGGGGAGCCCTGCTTACTGACTGGCCCTCTTGGTCTAGTATTAAACCTGGCCTATCTGTCTAGGGAGGGCGCTGGAACAGTGGGTGGAACCCCTCACATTATTCAGGAATCACACGTGGCTGCGGGCCAATCTGATGAGGGCAATCCCGAGTTGAGACTCCTTTGTCAGGTGACTCTAGGTTGGGTCAGGTTGGTACTGAAGCTAACTAGGACACTTGCCTTTTGATTTGTTCTTTTTTTTTTTTTTTTTTGAGACAGGGTCCCACGTAGCCCATTGTGGTCTTGAACTTGCTGTGTTGCCTGGCTTTGACCTTGAACGTCTGATTCTCCTTGCTTCTCCATCTAAAATGTTGGGATTGCAGGTTTATGTCCCCATGCCTGACTGATAGAGTCTGGGGATCAAACCTTGCAAGCCTTCTCTTGACTAAGCCACACCTCTAGCCCTGGCTTAGTTTCTCCGGAATTCATTATGTAAACCAGGCTGCCTGGAACTTGTGGCTATCCCCCTGCGGCTTCTTGCCAAAGGATGAAATTACAGGTGTTTGCCACCATACTTGATTTTACTAGATTTTTTCGGTTCAGATAATCTGAAAGGAATGGGGAGCTCTTATTCTCACAGTAGAAACTTTGTTTCTGGGCACAGGGCGGCACACTGGAGCCACGAGAGAAGCCAGGGTGGCTGGTGAGTGTGTGGGACCCCTGAAGGCGAGGCCTCAGCAGCTGGCTGGCTGTCCTCACGTGGGCCAGCTGTGTCCTGGGGCCCCTTCTGATCATCGAGCTTCTCTTGTGTTTATTTGATGGCTCTGGTGTGTGGTGTGCACTTGGCTGGGATCTGTATGCCCACGATAGCTTCTTTCATCAGAGTGGAAGGACATGCGTCAGTGTGTGGCTTATTTTCAGGGTTATTTTGTTCTGGTGCATTTTTAGAGTTTGGAGTTCCATATCAATCTGAACTTTGTGTGTGTGTGCATGTATACATACTTATATGCATGCATGTTTGTGTGTGTGGTACATGCTCATGTGCTGGAGGTCAGAGGTCAGCCTTGCATGTGGTTATTTGTCTGTTTTAAGATAAGAGTTTCATTGATACAAAACATGAGTCCACAGAATCCTCCTGTCTCCACTTCCCCAGTGCTGGGATCACAAGCACGTGGCACCACATTCAGATCTTTCTACCTGGATGCTGGGGATCATACCTGAATTCTCATGCTTGCAAAGGAACCTCTTTACCCACTGAGCTGTCTCCCCAGCACTCAACTGGGAAATCAATCCATAGACCTTTTATTGAGAATGTAATTTCTAGGTTCATGAAAAGCAGCAGATTGGCACTATGAATCTCTGTGTGTGTGTGTGTGTCCACACACCATATGAGGTCATCAGCTTATTGTCATATCTGACAAAACTGAAAATTGTAGGGATGAAGAGCTGAAGTCAGTTATGGACTGGCTGTCGGTTAAATGAATGAGTTGCTATTTCAAACTGCCTTTTTTCAACTTCCCCTTTAAATAGTTTCCACCTTTTTATGTGTGTGTGCGTGCTCCAGTGTGTATGTGTTTGCACACATGCATGCCTGTGTGCATATGCGAATATACTTGGGGTGTGTGCGTTTTTGTGGCTCATGCTTATAGAAGCTTAAATCAAAGTCAGCCATTCCCCTCTCTCCCTTCACCCAGCATTTGAGACAGACTCTTGAATGTGGAGCTCAGCCGGTTGCCCAGCTAGCCCCAGGGCTCTTCTCCCCTCCTCCCCAGCACTGGGAGTACAGGTGTGCACTACAATACCTTAACGTTTTTCTTTCTTTTTTCTGAAGTGGGTTCTGGGGAACTGAAGTCAGGTCCGTGCCTGGTTAGCATGCTCCAAGTCTGGAAAGTCTTTCCGGTGCAGTAGCTTCGAGAGAGAGATCTTTCTGTTTCTTTACTGTCAGCCTTTAAGTGGAACTGCTACAAGGTCACTGTCCCCTCTCCTGTTGCTCTTGGAAAAACAGCAAACCTCATCATTTGAAGACATAGTTTGAACTCTCCTTTCATCCCAACACAGAGGTCTCACTGTGGGTTAAGGTCCCTATTTCTTTCGGAGGCTTAGGACAAAATCTGCATCCTTACCACTTGCAGTTCCCAGTGGCTGCCTGCATCCCGAGGTAGTGCCTTGACCTCCGGTGCCCTTCCAGAACTGGGCCCTTTCATCTGCTGCTTTGCTTGTTTGCTGAACAGAGTAAGGAATGATCCTCTGCTTTCCAGACCCCTGGGTTCAGCCCACAGTATAATCCATGACCATCCTCATGGTGATCCTAATGTTTTCACGTCCACCTCGCCCTGTGAGATAGCACAGGGCAGGGTCCAGGGCTGAGAAACTGAACATCCTCAGGAAAAGTTCTTCTTTCTGCTTACCAGGGTCCTCAAAACGTCTTGGAAAAGAACGATTCCTCATTGTGCCATCACAGGAAACTTACCTGCTTCCTTGTTCATGTATGTATGTGTATATATTTATTATAAATACAAATATTCATACATCTATGGAAATACAATAAATATGACTAGGTATTTATTGTACTTATACATACATATATGTATCTATATATATACACACACACACATATATACATATATATATAATTAATTGTATGTGTGATGAGTGTGAGTGTGGGTGTGTGCCATGGCGTGCATCTGGAGGCCAGAGGACAACTTTTGAGAGTCTCTTCTCTCCTTCCATTTTGCTGAGCCAGGCCTCTCCCGTTGGTTCTGCCCTATTGCGGATTCCAGGCTAGATGGCCTTTGAATGTCCCAGTGATTGTTCTCTGGGGCCTCCCATCTTTACCTGGGAGTGCTGGGATTCTAGACACACGTCACTGTGTCTGGGTTTTTAATATGTAGGTCTAGGGGCTAAAACTCTGGTCATCAGCACCTCTGCCTGCCCTGTCACTCACTCAGGAAGGCGGTCCTTCCCTGCCTTCTAAAACAGATGCCACCATTCTTTCCCAACACACATTGCTGTCTAAATAAGATTTGAGTTCTGCTAAGGCCAGAGACGAGCCAAGAAAAAACTTGCACATGCTCCTCGTTATGTAATGGTTGAGAGCTGTCATTACAGTGCAGAAGCAGAGGTTCTGAAGAAGTGTGCGTGAGGTCACTAGTCACAAGTGCCAGAGTCGGGGCATACAAGCCTGTGCTCTTTTTTGTTTTGTTGTTGTTGTTTTGAGACAAGTTTTCTTTGTCCACCAGTCCTGAATGTCCTGGCACTCCCTTTGCAGTCCAGGCTGGCCTCAAACTCACAGAGATCCACCTGCCTCTACCTCTGCCTCGTGCGCCACCACCGCCCGTCTAAGCCTGCGTTCTTAATCACGTTGTGTTTCTTCCTTACAAGTGGTCGTGCAAAAAGAAAATGAGAACGTGCCATGGGAAAACCTGCGATCAAGTAGAATCGCTCCTCCTCTGCCAAAGAGATGGCAGACAATAAATATTGCCTGAAGTAACTGGATGGTACTAATGATGGCTCCAAGTTAATGGCCTCCTTGTATCTTCCATTCTTTGCAGGGTAGCTGCTGCATGGCTTGCTGTGGTCAGCAGGATGCTGTTGAACCCCATGTGTAAGCAACTTTTGAACAGCACCTGTGTGTTTCTGGTTGCTTTGTCTGTAACTCAGTTTGCTGTCTCAGAGCTGAAGTGCAACTGTGAGAAACATGCCCAGGCTAGCCCAGTGGGGTGAACCCGGCTATGTCTCCTCACTCTTCCCAGATCAGCCAGCCTTCTAGGGACCCTTCCATTACTCATGATTACCTGAGTATTACTTTGGTCAGTTCAGTGTGGCCTGGGTTAGGAGAACCCCCCTGCTGATCTGTACAGACTTGTAAACACCACGTAGCTGTATTTAGTCACTGAGTTCCAGGGAAAGTGGCTTATGAGCAATTGATGGTCAGATCATGTTAGATACTTAAATGACAGAGGGACTGACTTTCGTGTCCTGTGAAGCTCAGTGTGTGTCACTTACAACAAATTTATATTCTATTCTGATTGTACTTTAGAGCCAACAATGCCCCATTGTATATGTCCTTTCTCTCTTTTATTCTTATTATATTAATTTTTTTAAGAATTTATTTTCAGTTTTAACTATGTGTCCATGTGCCCCTGTGTGTGTATTTGTGTGTGTGTGTGTGTGTGTGTGTGTGTGTGTGTGTGCACCACGATGTCTAGAGGAGGGTGTCAGAGCCCCTGGAGTGACAGTTATAGGTAGTTATGGCTCCTCTGCTGAGCCATCTTATTTATTACTGTGTATGTATGTGTGTGCCCATGTGTTGTGTGTATGTGTGTGCATGTGTATTCAAGAGTGCTGCAGGGTATGTGTGGGAGTCAGAGAATTTTAGGGGAGTCAGTTCTCTCTTGTGTTCAGGCAAGGTCGCTTTTGTTTCTGTTGGTGCTGACTACAGGATAACTGGCCCAAGAGTGTCTAGCTGATGTCCATCTCTCTGTAGGAGTGCTGGGATGACAGGAACGTGCTACCCCAGCTAGCCCTGGACTTAGATCATCAGGCTTGCATGGCAAGGGCTTTTACCTGCTGAGCCATCCTGCCAGTCCGCTCTTATTTGTTGAGACAGAATCTCACGTAGCCTAGGCTGACCTCAAACTGGGTTTGTTGCCAGGGATGACCTTGAATTGTGGATCCTTCTGTCTCCATCTCCCCTGTGCTGGGGTTATGGGTACGTGCCATTATCCCCAGTTTTTGAGGTGCTGGAGATGGCCCAGTGATTTACACATGCTGGGCGGTTCCATAGCCATCTGCAGCCCCTTCATTAGTCTCTTACAGTTGTGGTTTATGTCCAAGAACTTTTCGTTTCATCGGCCCTGTCCTTCCATTTAACAAAAACAAGACAGTGACATGCTTTAAATGCTGACGAGTTTCCCTTAGAAACACTTATTTACCATCCTCAAACTTAGTATTACCTACTGATATTGTAACTTTTCACTTAAACCCACAATAAGAAAACCGTAGCCTCAGAATCGTATTGGTGGCAGCACATGCAGACTTTATGAACGTTCTCGCCTTGCCACCTATGATGAGCTTTGACACTGTCTATCAGGTTCAGTTTTAATGGCTTCAAAGGAAACCTAGCCAAGGATCAGCCTGAGCAGCTGGCCAGTTAGCTAATACAGTGTTTTTTTTTAAAGGATTGCTTTATTTCTATTTATGTGTGTGTTTTATGTCTGATGTGGGCCATGTACATGCAGGTGTCTCAGAGGCCAGAAAAGGATGTTGGATCCCCTGGAACTGGAGTTACAGGCATCTGTATATATGTTATCTGTATATATGGTATAGCCATCTGATGTGGTACTGGGAACCCAATCCAGATCCTATGGAAGAGCAATTTTTCCTCTTAACTGCTGAGTCTTCGCTTCAGCCCTGCTAATAAAGTTTTATTTGACAACGGCTGTATACATTTGTTGATGTGCTGCTCATTTTGTTAATAATGTTTGCTGGAAAATAGCCGGGCCTGTTGGTTCACGTACTACCCATTTTGTTAGAATTGTCTGGGAACATGGGTGCTCTCATATGTTCATGTGCTATCCATCTTGTTACTGAAGTTTTGTTGTTCTTGTTAGTACAGGTTTGTGTGTGTGTGTGTGTGTTACTAGTGTTGCGTCCACCATGGTCTCTCCCATCAGTCTGACTGTTTACCTGGCAGTAGAGGTCAGCAGCCTGAAGGAGCTGGTCTGCAAGGCCTCAGTGTTTGCTTGCAGGCCCTTAAAGAGAAACATTTCTGCCTCTGGAAGGAATGATTGCACAACCCGTAGTTCTTGGGACATGACGCCACTCAGGTGAACTCACCTTCTCCTGCTACTTTCCAGCGAAGGCCGGTGTCCAAACTGGGCAGGTGTGAGAACCCATCCGTCTTCAGCCTACTGAGCCCCGACAGTTAACTCTGTCTGCTTCCTCCGGTGGCTATTAGGCTTGCTAGGGCACTCTCAAACAGTTCCAGAAGTGTGTCATTGTATAACTACCGTACGCGTCCCTCTTTTCATTCACGCAAGGCTTTCTGGTGGAAACAAATTGGAATTAAAATGAACGCAAATTCTGTTCAAGTGCTGGTTATTTATTCATTAGGGTCCAAAAAGCTGTGTGTGTGTGTGTGTGTGTGCATGTGTGCGTTTGTGCGTGCGTGTATGTGTGTGTATGTGTGTGCATGCGTGCGTTTGTGTGTGCGTGTGTGTATGTGTGTGCATGCGTGCGTTTGTGCGTGTGTGTGTGCGTGTGCGTGCGCGTGTGTGTATGTGTGTGCACGCGTGAGTTTGTGCATATGTGTGTATGTGTGTGCATGCGTGCATTTGTGTGTGCGTGTATGTGTGTATGTGTGTGCATGCGTGCGTATGTGCGTGCGTGTATGTGTGTGCATGCGTGAGTTTGTGCATATGTGTATGTGTGCGCATGCATGCGTTTGTGTGTGCGTGTATGTGTGTGTATGTGTGCGCATGTGTGCGTTTGTGTGTGTGTGTGTGAGAGAGAGATATAATGGAGTCTATTAGAGGAAGAGTTAGAGAAACTATCTATGGCTGATTCTGGCTTCTCTTTAAAGCACCTCCTTATGGTGTTGCTGCAGAGCACAATACCATTAGAGACATTAATCAGGGACTTTTGTAGTTAAAATGGTTTTTTTTTTTAAAGAGCAAAACAGAACAACAACCCCCACTCAGACCTAATTGGGCCCCTAACCGCCACATTCCTTCAGTGCTATATTTTCCAAGATGATTCTGTTATTTATGTCCCATGGCTCGTTGGATGGCTGGGCAGGAACTGTGGCAGAAAGGGCTTCAGAAGGCTCTGGCCAAGATATCTCTTTAGACTTGGAAATGCTAGGTGAAGCATGGACACTGACCTGTTTATTTATTGGCGAGATTGGAGGCAGAATAAATGAACTTGGACTATAGCCCGAATGGCTGAGGGAGCAGGGGTGGTGGAGTCTTCGACATTAGAGGAAGTTTGCCTGCGCATTTTCATTTCTTAAATACTCGTGTGCGTGCGCGTGTGTGTGTGCGTGCACGTGTGTATGTGTGCGTGTGTGTATGTGTGTGTGAGTGCGCATATGCCATGGCATGGCATGTGTATAGAGGTCAGAGTGTCTCACGTTCCCACTCTTGAGTCAGGGCCGCTCCTCTTTCTGCCATGCTGCTTTCTCCAGGATAGTTGGCCTGAAAGGTCCTGGGGGGCACTCTTCTTGTCTCTACCTCCTGTCTCATCGTGGGGGTGCTCGGATTACGGGTGTGGAGCAGCACACCTGGCTCGTCACGTGGACTCCAGGGACTGCACTGTGGTCATTGAGTTGGCACTTTTACCTGTAGAGCTGTTTCCCTAGTCCCTCTCTTGATCTTTGTTAAGGTTATGTACTGAGTTCCTGGCCAGCCTGGGCTACAGACACTCTTATCAATAAACAAAGCCTGAGTTCATGGCCAGCATGGGCTACGTAAACCCTTATCAAAAAGAAAAGAAAAAAAAACTAAACCAAGCAAAAAAGCTGAGATAAGAAAGCCAGATTCATGCTTATCCATTCTGTCAGAATTAACCCAGTCCCATGAGGCCTGACCTACTCCTGAGACAGACACAGCATTAATCCTTCCTGCAGATGGAGCCTCCATGACTCACGTCTTCAGCTAGACCCTCAGTCTTAAAGATTCCATCGCCTCCCCACCACTGTACTGGAAAGCAAGCTTCTGGCCTATGGAGCCTTTGGGAGGTCGCAAAGCAGAGCAGGCAGGTGTCAGGTGGTCACGTGATTCGAACGGGACTTGCTGCTGATCTTTCCTCAAAGCCCTGGGAAGATCACGTTACACCTTCGTGTTCTCTAACCTCACACTAGAATTTAGCAATTCTTTCACTTTTTGCTTTTTGAGACAGGATGTCTTGTAGCCCAGGCTTACCTCTCTTCCCTATGTAGCTGAGGGTGACCTTAAACTTCTGATCTTCTCCCTCCACCACAGGAATGCTGTTATTATTCTGGCATCCCCTGCCACGCTTGGTGGATGGGTTCGGGAAGGCTAGCCTTTGGCCAGCTGAAGTCTGTTCTCTGGGCTTCGGGCGGCAGCATCCTAAGTGCTGTTTGTAACTTTGTCAGCACCAGACAGCCAATATTTTGAGACAGTAAGCAGCTGTCTTAGCATATCAGGAGTGGTCTTTAGTCTATGCTGATCATCCTGTTGGGCTGCTGCTAGACCGTGTGACTTAATGTGTTAATCAACAAGTCTGTGTACCTCTTTATCACAATTAAGAGCAGGTTCTAACTGGGGAATTCAGCTCAGTTGGTAGAGTGCTTCCCTGGCATGTGTGAGGCTCTGGATTTATCCCAAATACAGAAGAAGGAGGAGGAGGAGGAAGAAAGAGGGGAAAAAAATAAAAAAAAATATTTTAGTAACTAAGTGTAATTGATTTCCTCTTGAATCCTATAGATTTCCTTCTCTCTTTCTTTTTTCACTGAAAGATCCTTCTGTGAGGTTGGGGTCTAACTTAGTTGTTATAGTGCATGGCTAGCGTGCGCCGAGCCCTGGGTCTGATCCCCAGCACAGTATAGACTGGGTGGCACTGGCTGTTAGTTTCCTTCTGTTGCTATGACAAACACAGGACAAAAGCAACTGGGGAAGAAAGGGTTTATTTTATCCTAAAAGCCATGATTCATCATTGAGAGAAGTCAGGGCAGGAATTCAGGCAAGAAATTGAAACAGAAGCCACGGAGGAGCATTGCTTGTTGGCTAGCTGAGGCTCATGCTCGGCTGGTTTGTGTGCACAGCCTAGGATCACCTGTCTAGGGAATGGTGCCACCCACAATGAGCTGAGTCCTCCTCTATTGGTTAACAAACACGATGGTCCCGCCCCCAAACATGCCCACAAATCAATCCAATCTTGGCAATCCCTCATTTGAGACTCCCTTCTCAAAGGAGTCTAGGCAGTGTCATACTGACAGTTAAAGCCTCTAGAACACTGGTACACACTTAAAAACTCAGCATTTGCGAGGTGGAGGTGGTAGTGTCAGGAGTTCTGCGTCGTTTCATTTACACAGCTACATAGAGAGTTCAAGGACATTGAGACTGTGCCAAAAAAAAGTCCTCTGCTAAGGGTCTGTTTACTTTTATAGTCCATTGGAAGGCAGAACTGTGAGCTATGGACACTGTCTAGCCCAGTGCTCCCTGTCCCTGGGACTTGGCCCTCCCAACTCTACTTGGAGCTGTCAGGCAAGGGTTTGGAGTGGGTGTGAGCTCAGCTGCACTTGCTAGCTTGCTTTTGACCTGCTCAAGGAACTGAGCTGGTCCCGTGGCTGACTGCTCGATCATATGAGGAGGAAGTTGGCTGGAACATTTCTCCAGCCAGCCTCTAACGACTTGCATAAGATACATGGTGAATTTAAAATGGGAACATACAAGTTTCCTGATTCCTAAACACAATTGTGACTTCTGCTTCCGTTATTATAGTGGAGAATGGCCAGGGTTTGTGTGGGAAAAATCTCTATACATAGGTCAATCCCTGCTTTCCACTTCCTTTGCCAAAGTTACTGTAATCAGCAACACACACACATTCACACGCTCGCACACACACACACACACACATACACATGTATACATGCAGGAGCACACACATGAACATATACGCATGTATACACATAGGAGCACACACACATAGACACACACGTATACATACAGGAGCACACACACATGAACATATACACATGTATATATACAGGAGCACACACATATATATTCACATGTATGCATACAGGAGCACACACACATATATTCACATGTATACATGCAAGAGCACACACACACATACCCCTTTATGAAATACTTCATTGAAGAGAATGAAAATGCATTTTATATATATATATATATATATATATATATATATAAATGTCAAAGAATTAAAAAATATATAAATACTCTGTTACGCCAGAGATATGGTTCACAAATAACTATAGAAAACAGAGCAGTTTCCTTTTATCACATGCTTAGGAGGGAAGGCGAACTGTTTCCTCCTGCTTGCCGGCTTGCCGCTGATGGAGTCCCGGCTCCGAGGTGCTGGTTTCTCACTGTAAGTGGATTTCTAGGAGTGTGGGTATCTAGAAGCTTCTCTTTGCCAAGACTTTGCCACAGCGGGTCTTCCTGAGCTGCTCCAGAAACTTCTCTTCTCTTCATAGGAAGTGACTTTCTACAGAAGAGTTTGTTCCCTGTTCTTTGCTGTTCTTCAGATGTGAAGCTGTTGTGCCAGAGCCTCTTTTCCTCTTAGCATTGAGTTGCTGTTCAGAGCTTGGTGAGGAAGGACCCATGTGCTCAACACGGATACCCCAAGCAGCCATATTTAGTGATTGTAGCAATAACAGTTTTTCTCCTTAAATTTTTTCTTTACAGTGTGTGTGTGTGTGTGTGTGTGTGTGTGTGTAATAACTGGGTGAGCGCCGTGCTATGTATATGGAGGTTGGAGGACAATGTGTGGGGGTTGGTCCCTGGTAATAATACTCAGGTAATTAAGCTTCATATCAAGTGCCTCTACCCTCTTTGCCATCTTGTCATCTCCCTGCTCACTGTTCCCTTTGGTCTCAGGTGGCTCAGGCTGGCCTTGAACTCACATGTAACCAAGGACAACGTCTGCTCCTCTTGCTTCTGCCCCTGAGTGCTGTGGTTGCAGTCTGCGCCTGGTTATTCTGGAATTGAACTTAGGACTCTGTGTGTGCTAGGCAGGCACCCTACCCACTGAGCTACACCCCCTAGCTCCAGTTTTTCATTATTTCAAAAAATATTATGGAATAGTCACATATTTCCCCTTCATTTTCCTGTGGATTTAGTAACTAATGACGTTCTCCTCTAGTATTAAGCCTCCTCTGTGAAGGAGGGAGTGGTCGCAGTTTTCACTATTTTATTACCACTTATTTAAGACTTAAAGACAACATGTGTGTTCAAGTGTACCTGTTAAATAATAGTGTCTTTGTTGTTAAGGTCTAGGAGGATTCTTTTGCTGAGCTGTTGATTGACAAATTCATGCATGTGTTTGCAAGCCCCATTGAACTTGATTGTGTGTGTGTGCACATTCATTTGTGTATATGTGTATTTGTGTGCAGGTATTGTACAGGTGTGTGTACCTCTGTTTTCATCTTACTTGTCACGATCTCGTGTGCAACTCTGCATTCCTGGATAGCTGCCCCGTGAGCTCACTGGACCTGTGAAGTCCAGAGTCCACCCTTGGCTGCTACTCTTCAGACCCCATCCAATTTGTACTTTGGAGACAGGTTGACTCAGTGAACCTGGAGCTCACCCAGTAGGCTAGCCTGACCCCTGAGCCCTAGAGATCCTCCCGTCTCCACTTCCCCAGCGCTTGGATTGCAAGCATACGCCGTCAACTTGGACTTCTTTTCATGTGGGTTCTAGGGATCCAACTCAGGTATTTGTGCTTGCGTGACTGACTGATCGCCTCAGTCTCCCCATAACTGTTCCAAGTGAGGTATCTAAGGTCCTTTATTGAGAAGCTGCACTTCTGTCAATGAGCGCTTCAGACTTAATCCGTTTTGGGCTTGAGAAAGTAAGATGCTCAGCAGACACTCTGGCTAAAGAGTAGTGATTTTTTTAAGCTTGTATGTGTTCATGTGTGTGAAGGCAGATGCATGCTGAAAGTGAGGACAACTTGGGTACCGGTTCTCCCCTTTCATCTTGCTTGTCATGCTCTCTTGCCTGCCACTCCGTACTCCACCATAGCCGTCCCGTGAGCTCCCAGGGATTCTCCTGTCCTTTGCTTTCCATTTTGTCCCAGGTGTGATGACTCACACCATCAGCACCGGGCTGGGGATCCACACTGAGGTCCTCGTGTTGCTAGGGCAAGGGTGTTACCCACCAAACTGTCCTCCCAGCAGCACTGGTGGTGAAGTCATGTCACAGGCCGCTTTGAATGAGAATGTCCCCACAGTCTGGGGCTACACCTTAAAAAGTAGGCTAAAAAGGAAATCAAACAAAGAGATGGAAAACAAAAACCAGGTACATGGCACCCAGTGATGGAGTTGTGCCCCAGAATCATGTTCTAAGTCAGTTGATTCACGGAAACAGGTTTCAGAACAGTGTTCTGATAAAACTAGGTTGATGTCTGTACTTGAACATGCAGTACTGGGGACAGAAAGGAAAATGACTCCCCTGGGAACTCAGAGCAAGCCGGTGGACAGGGACAATTGTGAAGCTGGTTGGACCTTTGGTCTTTGACTTTAATTGAGGGTCATGGTTCTGCCTTCTATACCCAGACTCACAGAGGCCCCACCCTTTGAACCTTAGGACTCATAGAATTCAAAAGACTGAACCCCAAAGTATGCGGAACACTAACTTCTGGCCATGGAGAAGTCTTGTCCTGTGAAGGACCCCGAGTAGGCTATGGGAGGCTGCGGGATCATCCCTGCTCTGTGACTGGCTCCAGGCAGAGTACAGCCAGCGCTGGTCCTCCTTGTGAAGGGTCAAGTTGTCTGAAAACATGGGAGCCACCAAACAAAGGCCAAGAAAAGAAGTAGAAATAAAAGGAAAGGGTGGCTAATGGTAGCTGTGTCCAGAGGACACTGGAAGCCACAGAACAGCTGTGTGTCCATGGGTAACCCAGGGCTGCTTTTAAGACTTAAGGGAGACATCAGGTGACCCAGGGGCTGCTGTGTTCCTGGCCACTGAGGTCCCATGAGCCTCGGTCTCTTTAGCCACAGTGGTTGAGTTGGGCCACATGATACCAGTATGACTTCCTGCTTTGGAAATCTTGGATGCCAACCAAGAAACCAGCCTAGAGGGATTACTAAACATTTATAGAGGGGCTATTATGCCAGGCGTGGGAGTAATAGTAATGAGCAAGTAGGGGAGCCAGAACTCCAGTTCTAGGAACCTGTGCAGTTGTGGGAGGTAGGTGGTAGTCAGTGTTCTTTCTGTCTCCATTGTTAGATTGTAAAGCTCTTTGGGGCTTCAATATGCCTCTCTGTGTGTGTGTGTATGTGTGTTTATGTGTATGTGTGTGTGTTTGTGTGTATGCATGGGTGTTTGTGTGTATGTTTG
Organism: Neodon shergylaensis; assembly: GCA_025134845.1. Classification (NCBI taxonomy): domain Eukaryota; kingdom Metazoa; phylum Chordata; class Mammalia; order Rodentia; family Cricetidae; genus Neodon; species Neodon shergylaensis. The sequence goes on from JABTXL010021306.1 coordinate 14,954,932, forward strand.
TGTGTATGTGTGTGTATTTGTGTGTTTGTGTGTGTGTGTGTGCTCACCCATGAATTCCAGATGCACATGTGTATGTGTAAGTACATGTGGAGACTAGAGGGTAACCTCCAGCATTTCTCTTCGGGTGCCATCTTACTTCATTTATTTAAGGTGGGTCTTGGGCTGGGGCTGTAGCTCAGTAGTAAAGTACTTGCCTGATACATGTAAAACCCTAGGTTTATTCCCCAGTACCAGCGAAAATCAAATGAACATGAGACTGGGTCTTCTTACGCTCGGGTGACCTTGAACTCACTATGTGGCCTATATGTTGCTGAGGATGACCGTGGACTCTGGATTCTCCTACTCCCACTTTCCAAGGGCTGGGATGGCAGAAGTACATCACCATGCCTGATTTATCTGGTGCAGGAAATTGAACTCTGTGTGCTCTCTCCCAGCTGAGCCCAGATTTGGATTTCCGATAGCTATCTGGTAGGGAGAAAGAGGGACAGGGCAGGAATAAGATTTGAGGAAGGCTGTTGCAGTAGTCTGAGAGATTGTGGTGGCTGGTGCGGGGATGGGAGAATGACTCTTAATTTGGGGCATTCTATATTCAAGTCATCCTTGGCATGTTCTTCTCAGCACCCATGTTCCTCTGTGGTCTTCCAGTATCAGATACAATTAGAGCTCCAGGGGGATGTGCTGCCTGGTTTCATTAAGGAAGTGTTAGTGTTCTGAAAAAATACTTATACTTACAGACTGAGCCGGAAAAAAGTGCCGGGGGTTGGGGGGAGGAGGGCAATTTCCAGAGAGGTCTGGGTTGCCTGAGCGAGCAGGGCAAAGGGTTTTATGGAATATGACCATGATTCAGGGTTGAGTCCTTACAGCAGTCTGGCATTCATGATCATATTAGGAACCTCAGAACTCCACTGGTTCTTCATGGATGTGCTATAATGTAAGTGGCTAATCTGATCCCAGTTATAAGCAGGAGAGAGAGAGGGGGGTACAGAGAGGCCAAGTCACAATATGTTCATGGTCACCCACATCATGTGACTGGGGTCACAGGAGAGATGATACCTTTGAGACAAAAACAGCTTTACTGCTTTGTTTTTGTTTTCCCAACTTTGCTTTCATTTTCATTTCGTGTGTGTGTGTGTGTATGTGTGTCTGTGTGTGAAATATACATATATATGTGTGTATGCATGGTTTTGTGCCTGCATAAAAGTCTGGAGCCACAAGTGAGAGAAAGCATACTATATTTGTCTTTTTGAGACTTGCTTAATATTATCTCCAGGTCCATCCATTTTCCCATCAACTTTGCTCTTCTTTATGGGTGAAAATTCCACTGTGTGTCCCAAACACATTTTTTGCATCCATTCTTCTGTTGACTCCTAGGTCAGTTCCATAACTTAGGGATTGTGCAAGGTGCTGCGGTAAACACTGGTGTGCAACACTCTGTGGTGTGTTGGCTTAGAGTCTCTTGGGGGAATACCCAGGAGTGGCAGCTGGGTCATATAAGAGGTCTACCTGTAGAATCAGAGGCAGAGAAGGGAAGGAAGGTGTGCTTGGCATGAAGAGAAAGAATCAAAGGAAATATGCACTACTTCCTTTTCTAGAATATGAGAGTTTTTTATAGGGTTAGCACAAGCCCAGTTTGGGGTGTGTGTGGGGAGATTAGGTAGAAATAGGACCTTGTGGTCTCAGGATTAGATATGGACTATGGACCAAAAACATGAGAGAGAGAGAGAGAGAGAGAGAGAGAGAGAGAGAGAGAGAGAGAGAGAGAGA
>JABTXL010021306.1:14963318-14981220 GCA_025134845.1 Neodon shergylaensis
TGCACACATATACACATGCACACATATACATATGCACATACAGACACATACAGTCTTAGTTATGGTTTCCATTACTGTGAAGAGACACCATGGCCACAGCAACTCTTATAAAGGACAACATTTCATTGGGGTTGGCTTATAGTTTTAGAGGTTTAGTCCATTGTTGTCATGGCAGGAAGAATGGCAGTGTGTGGGCATATATAATGCTTGAGAGGTAGCCGGGAACTCTACATTTTGATCTGCAGGCAACAGGAAGTAAACTGCCCACTGGGTGTGCCTTGAGCATCTATGAAACCTCAAAGCCCACCTCCATAGAGACACACTTCCTCCAACAAGGCTACTCCTTATGGCTAAGCATTCAAAATGTGAGTCTGTTGGGGGCAATACTTATTCAAACCATGACACATGCACACACATCTGCACATATACATATACACACATACAAGCACATATACATACCCAATATATGCACACATACATATATACATATGCGTGCATACATACATAGGTACACATATACATATACACATATACATGTACCCATATACATATACATAAACACACATATCACACATACACATACACACACGTACACAGACAGACACACACACTAAACATATTTTTAAAAAAGACTTAAAATTTTGAAAATTTATGTAGTTCTGGCTGTCCTGGAACCGAAGATTCACAGATCAGCTCCTGGGTGCTAGGGTCAGCAGGACATTTTCATCGTTTTCTATGTGTTTCTTTTCTGTCCTGCTTGGCTAAGTCACTTATAAAACTCCTTCTGGGCTTATTTTCTCATCATTTTGACCATGCACTTTAGGTAGGAGGCTGGACTTATTAGTAGAGCAGATAGGCTGGGAGTGAATTCTCTGGAGGGGGTTCCTGGTGTTCCATAGTAGCAGATGCTACCTTGTTAAAAAAAATACCCCACCCCACTCCACCCACTTGGGTGGTTTTCCTGAAGAGGCCAGAGATGTCTTCTGGTGATGTTTCCTTCCTGCCTGGCTTACTTTATCTATCCATCATCTATCCATTTTCCATCCATCCATCCATCAACCATCCATCCATCCATCCATCCTCCATCCTCCATCCATTCATCCATCCATCCATCTATTCATTCATCATCCATCCATCCATCTATTCATTCATCATCCATCCATTTTCCATCCATCCTCCATCCATCCATCCATCCTCCATCCATCCATCTATTCATTCATCATCCATCCATTTTCCATCCATCCATCCATCCATCCATCCATCCATCATCTATCCATCCATTCATCCATCCATCCATCATCTATCCATCCTCCATCCATCAATCATCCATCCATCCATTCATCCATCATCCATCCGTCCATCCTCCATTCACCCATCCATCAACCATCCATCCATCCATCCTCCATTCATCCATCCATCCGGGTTTAAATTGTGTATATGTGAGTATATTTGCATGCGTTTTGTGCACCTCATGCAAGCAGGTACTCGAGGAGGCCAGAAGAGGGCACAGATACCCTGGAATTGGAGTGACAAGTGATTGTGAAGTTCCTGCTGTGGATGCTGAGAACCAGACTAGGTCCTCTGCAAGAGCTGTGAGTGCTCTTGACTACTGAGCTGTCTCTCCAGCCTAGACAGACTTGTTATTAATCCTTCTTTAAATGATAATGTTTTCCATTCGCTGCTGGCTGTCTCCTCGGGTTTTCTGTATTGCCTGCTAGACCCTGCTGGGTGATTAAGCCACTCACTCAACATCTTAAGGGCCACCAGAGGACTGTTTGCTTACTGCAGCTGGCTGTATTTCTTAGGGCTTTCACTGAGTGGTGTGTTAATTTATGCTCCTTGAGAGGAAAAGACCTTATGCTGTGGGAGCTGAGGTCGGAAGATTCAGGATTCACACTGATACTCTATTCCTTGTCTCCTCTTACCCCATCCCATATGTTATGGTTATTATTGTTGCCAGCTTCACAGGATCTAGAATCGCCTAGGAGGCAAATCTGGATGCAGCTGGTCCTGCCTAGCTTCCCCAGCACCTGATGTCAGTTTGTGGATTTTTCGGAGGTTCCTAGTCCCAGAATAGTGAGCACAAAGACAAATGGCAGAGAGACTAGGGGATTACACTGCAGCCAGCAATCATTGGGGATGGCAGTCATTTGTGTAGTTCTTTCGATGTCTTGCTTCGGTTCCTTCCTGTGCAAGTGGCTTAATGATTATGGCTCCTGTAGGGGACTCTGGGTAAATTTGCTGGAACTTCAGAAGCATCTTTCATGTTCCAGAGCTATCAGCAATGTGGGCTGCTGCTGTTCTCTGTGGCTACTAACATCCCTGCATAATTCTGGTGAAATTCCGGGTCCTTAGACTCAGTACTTTTAGCCAAGACCTTCGGGAGTATCCAGACAGACTTGGGCAAGGAAAAGGCCGGTTGCAGGTGGTGGAACTGGAAGGAGGAGGAGCTTGGAGTCAGGGCACTTGCTGTGCAAGGCTCTTGGAGCCATTAGTGGGTTTGCAGCCCTTGGCAACTTAGACTCTCGCCTTGGATTCCAGCAAGCCCCCTTAGCAGTCTCTGGAGGGATTGACTGCAGACATGGTTTCATTGAGCCTGTTGGGGTAAGGCCATTGTACCCCAGTGTTTCCTTGCTCAACTCATTGCCTGGGCTGCTGGGCCCCTGCTCTGGGGGGTAGGCTGGGAGCAATAGGAAGGAAGTGAGGTCATTTTCTAGTTTTGTGTAATCTGGCTATGGTCTAGAGAATGCGATTTTCTGCTCGGTGCACTGTGACCTGGTGACTTACTTTACAGCTGACGGAAGGCCTCTGGCCTCCCAGTCCTGCCTGTAGGCAGGATCTGAGTCAGGGATTCCTCCCTCTGGGCTCCAGGTCTTCCCAGTTCCCGGCACCCTGGGCTTCTGCCTGGGGCTCCAGGGTCAGGGAACATGCAGCCTCAGGATTTGCGTCTGTTCTGACCTCCTCTTGGTTCCTAATAACTTGCAAATCAGTTTGATTAAGCAGAATGTATTTTTCTTCCTAGTGAGCATGTTTTCTTAGGCCTGGGATGTATAGCTCAGTTGGCAGAGTGCTGGCCTGGCATTTACCAAGCCTGGGTTCTAGCCCCAGGGGCAGGTAAACTGGGTTAATGTTGCAGCCTGTCATCTCAGTCTTCAGGAGGTGTAGGCAGGAGGCTCAGAAATTCAAGGGCTGTGTGAGACCCTGTCTGGAAGGAAGCAGAAGTGTGATGTGGTTAGATGTCCCTAGCATGCACTTGTCACCTTTCATCAGTGTGCTTCGATATGTTTTTACTTTCTTATTGTTGTGACGGTGTATCTGACAGAAGTCACCCAAGGGTTCCTTTGGCTCACAGTTCAGATAGATGTATGGTCCATCGTGGTAGGGAAGTCATGGCAGCAGGAATCCAAGGTAGCTGGTCCAACATGGCGTCCACAGTCAGGAAGCAGAGAAGCTGAACACTAGTGCTCAGCCCACATTCTTCTTTTTATTCCGTTTAAGACCCCAGTTCAGGGGGATGGGCCTGCTCATCTTCAAGGATGGGCCTTCCCTCCTCAGTTATAGCTCTTTGGAAACACCCTCATAGACACACCCAGAGATGTGCTTCCACGATGATTCTAAATTCCTTCAATTGATAATAGAGATCGATAACCATGACTTCGTTTCGAACCCTGTTTTAATCTCTTGCTTAACTCTCCGGGCTTTTGTTGTTGTTGTCAGAATGTCTTTCATCATAAATTTAAAAAAAAAAATAAAACCACTGAAATAGCCTGTAATAACAGTGCATCTTGCAGGGAAGATCTCTGCTCTCCATGTGTGCCATGGAATGGGCACATGTGCACACACACACACACACACACACACACACGGAGAGGATGAGGGAAGAAAGGAGAAGGAGAGATATTAAAAAGAACCCCCAAGAACTAAAGGAAGAAGTATGTAGCCCCAGCCCTCTGAATGTAGCTGGTAACTTAATAATAAACTACCACAATTTTGGAGCCAGATTTGAAGCAAGCTGTCATTAAATACTTGCCAAGATGATAGACTCTGGCCAGGTCCTTCCTGGCGGCCCCAGAAAATGCCCACAAGTCACATTTTGCAGAGGCTTATAAAGGCAACCCCTTAAGGCTGCTGTATTTCCCATCAGGTCTGACCAGGGACGAGCATATATCCGGACATACTTCCTGCCTGCGTTCCTCCTGCCTACCTCCAATCAGGCAAGTATACATCCTGACCTATTTCCTGCCTCTGAACTTCTCACCTACAAGTGATCAAGTGAACAGTTGGGTCAAACAAATGTGTTCAGGGGAGTGAAAATACGTGGTTTGTGTTATCTTCCAAAAGCAACGGCCTCCAGCATTTCAGGAAGTATCTGTCCTTAGGTAAGGCTTACCGGTTAGAGGCGGTTTTTGCTTTATGGATCTCTTAGCATAGTAATTGAAACTTAAACCATAACTTTAGCTTTCACATAAGTAGCTAACCGTTACTATGACTGAACTGAACTGAAGCCATGACAGGAGTAAGAGGAGCAGCCCACCTCATTCATTTGCCTCACCTTCTTCTTTCCCTTTTGTGACAGAGTCTCCCTGTAAGGCCCAGGCAGGCCTTCAACCTCCTGGTGCAAGTGATCCTTAGGCACAGTCTCCCGTTTCAGCTGACAACCCAATCGGCTTTCAGCAGACGGTCCTAAGACAGTTGTCCTAACAGAAAATTGTACCCAACTTTTAAAAAGATTTTAAGAATTGTTATTATTGGTGTATATGCTTGTGTGTCTGGATGAGGGGTGGGGCACATGAGCATCATGACCTGGAGGCCAGAAGGAGGACTTTGGCTCTTGGAACTGGAGTCACAAGTTTCTGTGAGCTGTCTGATAGTTGATATCAGAGTTCTTTTAATCATAGATTTTTTTAAACCACTTATGCAGCCTATAATAGCAGTGCACCAGGTAGGAAAGATTTCTCTGATGTTGTGTATGAAGTAAGCGTGATATGACTATTTAGAGATTGGTGAGGTGGTTGTAGTAAGGACTAGCATGTTCTCCTTAAAAGCGTGAGTACAGCTGAGGGTAGCTCAGTCGCAAAGCACTGAGCAGTATGTGTGAGATTTGGGTTTAATTACTGGTAGTGGAAAACAGAAGAAGGATTCTGGGCTCAGAGAGATGGCTCAGCTATTAAAAGTGCTTGCTGCTCTTCCAGAGGATTCTAATTTCTTGAGGCTGATTTTCCTTTTACAGGCGAAGTTGTCGGGAAAATGCCACATGTGACCTCACAATTCCATTATCACCAGTCTGTATCATACACCGTGTACTGTCCCAACAGATAATATTGTCTACTGATGTCATAGCCAAGCTCATTTCTTCAAACATTTTGTTGTCAGTGACTCAGGTCTGCCCGGCAGCTGAGTGGTTGAGTAATCTCTCTACCTCCACCCTCTTCCCCAAATCCCATAGCCAAGACTGAACTCTGGTTCCTATGTGGTGTGATGGTTATTTCTAATTATCAATTTGGCAGAACCTACAATCACCTGGGAAGAAAGCTTCAATCAGGGATTGTCTAGATCAGGCTGGCTTTGGGACATGTGTGGGGGTATTGTCTTGCTTGCCTGTAATGATGGGGGTAGGACCAGCACACTGGGGCCTGTTGGAGAAGGGGGCTGCTCATTCTTCCCCATCTCTCAGCTAACTTACACCCAAAATAATCGCACAGAAACTGCATTAATTAAATCACTGCTTGGCCCATTAGCTCTTGCTCCTTACTGGCTAACTCTTAGATCTTAATTTAACCCATTTCTATTAATCTGTATATCGCCATGTGGAAGTGGCTTACCAGCAAAGTTTCAGCATGTCTGACTCTGGCGGCAGCTCCATAGCATCCTCTGATTCTGCCCTTATTCCTCCCAGCATTCAGCCTAGCTTTCCCTGCCTACCTAAGTTCTGCTTCGCTATAGGTCCAAAGCAGTTTCTTTATTCATTAGTGGTAATCACAACATACAGAGGGGACTCCCACCTCACCCTTTCCCAAAAAATGGACTATGGATATTTTCCTTTGTTTAAAATGTTGGTTACAAGTTGTTATGGATAATTGTCAGGAGAAAAGCTAAACAAAGGATATTAGATTCAGAGTGTTTGTTTAAAAAAGGGGGAGTGCTGTGGGACAATGGTCTTTTATTCCGTCACTTGTATTATTTTAAATAAAATGCTGATTTGCCAGTGTCCAGGCAGGAAGTATAGGCGGGGTGACCAGGCAGGAAGTAGAGGTGGGGCAATGAGAATTCTGGGAAGAGGGAAGTTTAAGTCTGCAGTCGTGACCCAGCTACAGAGGAAGCAAGATGTGATTGCCTTGCCAACAAAGGTACCAAGCTACGTGACTAACACAGACAAAAATTATGGGCTAATGTAAGTTATAAGAGATAAGAAGAAGCCTGAGCTAATAGGCCAATCAGTTTATAATTAATGTAGACCTCTGTGTGTTTCTTTGGGTCTGAACGGCTGTGGGAACTGGGCAGGACAGAAACCTCGGTCAACAGGGGTCCATCACGGTTCCCTGGTTTGGACCCTGAACTGTATGATAGTATAGAAAGCTAGCTAAGCATTAAGTACACATATGTTCACTTCTCACTGCTGTCTACTGTGGATGCCACTAAGCAGCGTCAAGCTCACGCCATTGTGACTCCCCCGCAGTGACAGACTATAACCTGGAATTGTGACGTAACCCTTCTTTCTGAAGCTTTTTTGCTCTGAAATTTTATCGCAGTGACAGAAATGAAAAGGGGGCTTAGTAATAGGAAGGGGAGGAGGTTGAAAGTATCATTGAATTCTGGCTGTGCAGGAACACTTGCTGAGTGCCATTGCCATCGTGAGAGGCTTTCCTTATCCCCACCCACCCTATGGAACACACACCAGTATCACCAGTACTTCCCTGGCGAGTAAACCAAGCTCTGAAAGTATTAAACATATGCCAAATGTTCATTAAAGTGGAATGACCAGAAAGATCTGAATGTCCACTGTCAGAATAATAAATAAAATCATAAACAGTGACTGTAGATTCAGTGGATTGGCAATTATCTGTGGCCAGTTTTGTGGAAGATACAGAGAAGTAGAAGATGTGATTCTGGGGAGCCGAGATCTGCCTAGGGGAGTGTCTGTACCTAGTGTGATAGGTGAAAGCGGTCCAAAGATGTAGAGATAGGCAAGGATGCAGGGTGGGGAGTGGGCGGGGTGGGGAAAATAATATGGACATCGTAGGGGGAGGGGAAATAACTCTGTGAGAACCACTGATGTGAGCTACGCAGCCCTTGAATCAGGAGGACCTCAGCAGCCAGATGCTTATCTACACCTCTTTTTAAAGTGGGAAGTGTGTGTCTGTCTGTCTGTCTGTTTCTCTGCCAGCCTGCCTGCCTGCTCCTGAGGGTTCGCCTGGCAGGGATTACGGAATACCCTGAGAAGGAGTGGGATGAGCCTGGAGAACACCCAGCCAGGTAGGAAGCTGTAGTGATTGGCTGGGGAGGAGATGGCTAAGGCAAGAACAAGAATGACAGGGTTGGTGTTCAGCTGACTGCAGAGTTTTGCTGGGAGGCAGGCATCTGAGTGAGGTGATCCAGCTGAATGTTTAGGGACAAAAGGAACAAATGTTTATCTTGAATTAGATGGCCTTCGTAGGCTCTGGGAGAAATTGGTTGATTTACATTCCCCCTCCAAGCAGAGAGTCATATGTGTGTATGGAGGGTGGATGTTCACAGATGTGCACGTGTATGTGGAGGCCAGGGGATAGCCTCAGGTATCATCCCTCCAGATACTGTTCACCTTGGTTTTATTTGAGACAGGGCCTGTCATTGGCAGGGACTTGCCTGACCGAGCGCCACCTGTCTTTACCTCCTCAGCCCCGGGATTACAGGCACACACCACCTCACCTGACTTTTCACTAGGGTTCTGGGGGAGCAAACTCAGTCCATGCTTGCATGACAAGTATTTCACTGACCGGGTCATCTCTCCAGGCCCTGTGCACAGTGTTGGTTAAAGATCCAAGACAGTTTGATGGAATCCATATGAGCCTGGGGACCACTTGATCCCTGAAGCTTCCTGTGATGGTGAGCTGCCAGCCTGTATGGCAGTCATTGGTCTTGTGTGGACTTTGGACTCTTGGAGCTGGCGCTGTGTTGAAATAGGAGCGGCGGGGCTGCGTCCCCAGCACCCCGGCCGCCTGCTAGCTTATGCCCGAAATAACAACACACAAACTGTATTCTTTTAAACACTGCTTGCCCATTATATCTAGCCTCTTCTCGGCTAACTCTCACACCTGGACTAGCCCATTTCTAATCATCTGTGTAAGCACCCCAAGGTGCGCTTACCGGGAAGATTCTAGCCTACGTCCATCTTGGATTGGAGCTTCATCGCTCACGTCTGTCCGGGAGACTGGAGCATGGCTTCTCTGCTCTCAAGAGCAGAGCTGTCAAGTCTACCCAGAAGAGCTGAGCATGGCGTCTCTGCGCTCACTTCCTCTTCCTCCCAGTATTATGTTCTGTTTACTCCTCCCACCTATGTTTTAACCTATCAGGGCAAGCAGTTTCTTTATTTAATTAATCAATGACCTTCCTCCATCAGCGCTGGGAAAGGAGAGTTTTCTCAGGGTAGGACCTTGCCTCTCTTAGACCTTCTGAAGTAGTAGCTAGGCTGCGGTAGCTAGGTAGCTACTCGCCATAGAGGGAAACAATGTGTGTTGTGGAGTGTTTCACTGTGGAGACCAGGACAGATCCAGGTGAGGGTGAGGGGCATAATGGTGCCTCCAACCCTGTTCAGGAAGACACACCTAGCACCTGCAGCCCCACCTGATCTTGGAGGCTGCTCTGGGCTTTTTCTTTTTCAGGGTAAGTCTGAGTCTTTGTAATAAATGGATGTGTTCAATTTAAAACAGCAAAGCAGTTTTTCTTTAAACAGAAGCACAATGGGGATCCCCTAGCATGATCTTTAGCTTTCTGAGTGTGTTTCTTCTTCTGTTTGATGCGAATAGAAGTACCTCAAAGAAGCCTTATGTTGGATGACCTACACTACTGGGATCTTGGTACATAGGAGGTTCTGGGTGTTTTATTATCCCAAATATAATTAGCTTGTATGTACCTTGAGATTGGACTCTTCCCCTTCCCTCCCCTCTCCCTCTCCTCCTTTCCCCTTTCCCTTTCCTCCTCCCCTTCCCCCCTCTCTCTCCTTCTCTTCCCTTCTCCTCCCCTTCCCTCCCCTCCTTTCACCCATTCTCTCACTCCTCCTCTCTCCTTCCCTTGCCTTGCCTTCCCTTCCCTTCCCTTCCCTTCCTTTCCCATGTTCTTCTCTCCTTCCTTCTCTTAATTTTGTTTTGTTTTGTTTTGTTTTTGGCAGGATCTCAAGTAGCCTAGGCTGAATTCTACTCTCTATATAGCCAAGAATGACCTTGAACTTTTGATTCTCTTGCCTCTACCTCCCATGTGCTGGGATCCGTGTTACTGAGCAAACTCTGTATTCTCCCTTTCTTCATAACTTTTGGTGCATTTGAGAGGGTTTCTTTAATGTATTTAGTTAGGAATTGTGACATGAAATTGTGACAGGAAGAGTTAAGATAAGGACAGGATGGGACTAGACAGAACACTATGTCCCAGGACTCTTGTCACATTGAAATTTGTAGTACCATCTGATAAATGAACCATTACTTCAGTCACTGGGAAATTGTTGGGTATACAGGCTTCAGAATTCCAGTAGCTCATCTCTATGTTGGGAGGAGAGGTAAGCAGACTTTTCAGTTTGAGCTCTCCAGGTTTCTGGGCATCAATGTTTTCACAGCAACTTGGACAACCAGAGCAGATTCCTTTATCATTTCCTTATCTGGCTCCTCTATTTACTCTCACTTGAGGCTGATTTAGCATCTTACAAGAACCCAGCCTTGTCTCCCAGACATCATTAATGTCTCCTTTCTTGTGCAGTGTAAGTGTGAAATTAATCAAAAAGCAAAGGGAAATTAATAACATGTTGGTATTCACAACTCATCTGAAACCTCACAGGAGGTATGAAAATCCCTTCTCTGAATTAACGACCACCTCAACAGGTTAAAGGTATGTACAGTAAAGTTATTTGGGAAATGTCCCTGTGTTCACTCTGCTTTGGTAATTGGTCAGTGCATTGTCGTGAGGTCACTGAAAGATCCCCAGAAAACATTCAACTGGAGTTCCTCCGTTCATATATGTTGTAGAGAAACGAGAGCGCCACATCATTGCTGTGGACTTGCTTCTTGTCAGTTGTGAGAGGTTTGCCCCAGAGATGCAGTTTTTACAGTAAACTGCATTTGATCTCAGGCTCGCCGTTTCCTTCCTATGACGTGGGAAGATGGGTTTCAAAGGATAGAGGGCGATGAGTGCATTATGGGAAGGATTGGAGAGTTATAATTATAACTCTCCGCTCAGCTTTCACTGCGGGCGATAGAGGACACACTTTTGCCACCGAGCGTTCCTGTAATTACACTGGGGACCACAGGCAGCAGTCACCTTCCATTAGGGGTGTGAGAAAAGGCTCCTTCCTATTCCAGTGACAGCGTAAGGTGCTGAGTGAATGAGCAGCAGCCTCATCACGAGGGATTAAAAATAGAGAGGAGCGGCTGACATCATCTGTAGCAAGTGTTTAAGGAGCAGAAGGAAATGCCAGAGAGTTGTCTAAGCAGAAGACCTCTCTGAAGGGTCATGGCCCAGCTCACTCAGCAGTGGGTGGTGGGTCTCCAACTTTGGCCTGCCTCCAAATCATTCATTACTAGAGTTCACCAAAATTCCTGATGTGTTTAGGTTTATGATGATGCCTGAGGTGTGTGTGTGTGTGTGTGTGTGTGTGTGTGTAAACCTGTGCATGTGGAAGCCAGAGATCGGCATTGATTATCTTCCTAAATAGTTCTTCACCTTATTTTTTTTTTTTAAAGACATGGTCCCTTATTGAACCTGGAGCCCACCAATTGGGCTAGACGGGCTGGCCAGCAAGTCCTAGGATCTGCCTGTCCTCTGTCTTCCAGGGCTGACTTGAACTGCCATGCCTGGCTCTTTCATGGATGCTGGGGATATAATTTCAGTCCTCATGCTTCTGCTGTAATCAATTGACCCACTGAGCAATCTCAGCAGCCCTGATGATGCCTCTCCTGTTGTGGGTGGAGTTTCGAAGGCTACGCTTTTAGAACAGTTGGACATGTGTAAAGTTGAGGATGGTTCTGGAGGAAGAATTTTATTTATTTTTGTATTTTTGAGATGGGAGGTCTCATATGGCCCAGACTGGCCTTGCTGTATAGCTCAGCCTGGTTTTGAACACCTGGTTCTCCTTGCCTTTGCCTCCAGAATACTAGGAGTACAGATGTCTGCCCCTACTCAGGATTTATCAAAACCTAAATCTGTAGGCTAGGTGTGGTAGCACACACCCTTAATCTCAGCATTTGGGAGGCAGAGTAGGGGGCAAGGGTGAGATCTCTAAGTTCAAGGCCAGCCAGGGCTACACAGTGAGACCCTGACTCAGAAAATGATTATTTCCTCAGTGTCTTTTACAGTAAATTTTGAAGAAGATAGAAATTCAATGTCTTATTTGGGGTGGTGTGTTGACTTTTTGTATGGAGGATTTGCTCTTTGATGTGCAATAAACTTTAAACATGATTATGAATATAGGTAAATGGCTGGGTATGGTGGCATACACCTGTAATCCTGGCACTTGGGAGGTTGTGGCACTATTTGTAGAACTACTTTTTTGTGAATTTATTATCCCTTTAATGCAGCAGCACCCATGACCATAGTAATTGCCAGTATCTGTAGAGGACTCGAGGACTCAGGGAACTGAACCAGGCACTGTGGTGACCTGTGTCCCAGACATGAGAAAACGAATGTGACGAATGTGCAGTCACCTTGTTGTTCTCAGTCACATGGGTTGTGGGAGTGAGAACTGTACCTGAGCCCAGGTTTCAGGTCTACCACAGTGTGAGAGTCTGTGGAGACTTGGTGAAAAACCCCTTTGAAATGGGAAGGCGGTATCAGTTTTGGAGTTAAATAAGCACCTGAAATTAACTTGTCTGTTCTGAGGGCAAAGCCTACTCTAGCCAGGTGTGGTGGCATACACCTGTGAGCCAGTTAGGCGACAGAGGCAGGTGAGTCTTTGGGGTTTACTGGCCAGCCAGCCCAACCTAATGTGAGAGAAGAGCCCCGAGCAGAGATCCTAGCTGGACGGAATCCTGAGGAACAGTAACCCGAGGTGGTTCTCAGACGTCCACAGGCGTGTGTAGCACATGTGCACACACACATACATGTATCACTTACCAGGGTAGAGGCATGGGGATTAGAAGAGCTAGTAAAGAATATGAAGACACAAGTAAAAATAATAAAACAGAAATGATGTGGGATTTCATTGGTCAATAAAGAAACTGCCTTGGCCCATCTGATAGGGCAGAATTTAGATAGGTGGAGTAGACAGAACAGAATGCTGGGAGGAAGAGGAAGTGAGGCAATCGCCACGCCTCTCCTCTCTGAGGCAGACATGATGAAGCTCCGACCCAGGATGGACGTAGGCTGGAATCTTCCTGGTAAGCGCACCTTGGGGTAATCAAGATGTGAGAATTAGCCAGTAAGAAGCTAGAGCTAATGGGCCAGGCAGTGTTTAAATGAATACAATTTGTGTGTTGTTATTTCGGGGCATAAGCTAGCCAGGCGGCCGAGAGCCGGGTGGCAGGAACGGGCCCGCAGCTCCCTACAACACAGAAAACATAGGATATAGTTCTGGGAAGGAGTTCCAGTGAATACTGAAAAATCTGCAGGTTTAAATTTCTATACACTTTTATACCCTAATGCCACAGGGGGAAGAAGACAAAAGACTGCTTTGATGTGGTACAAAGGACAGCTAGAACAGATATTTGCTTCAGTACTTTGAGCTATCAAGCAATTAAGCCATGAGGAAAACATTCAGTTGTTTACGCAGTGAACGCCCTAGACCAAGTATCCTGAGGGCAGCCACCCAAGGTCAAACCTCCTACTTCAAAAGAAGGAGCGGAAGTATGCTTGGATCTACCTGTATAGGCCATCGTAATGTCAAAGAGACCAAGTAACCACACCCTAGTTCAGGATGTATAGCCACACTATCAGCAACAACTTTGAACACACTAAAACTCTCTGACCTTCAGACAATGTGGAAATAGGCTCACATTTTTGGGCCTCCACACTTGCCATAGAGTACTGGAGAGCATATCACTTCCCAAGTGGACTGTTTGGTCAGTCTGTCTTTTACAGTGGCTCTATTCAAAAATACAAAACCGAAGAGATAAATTTTGTTTGCTTAGATGTGAGCTTTCAATCTTGTCTGTGCTGTCACTGCCATCTCTGGAGGTCGCGGCCTTTTTCCTTTTTCAGGATTAAACCATACTCTCATAACCTCTGTGAGCACATTCATAGGTTAGAGGTAATTAAGAAAGAGAAAAATCCAGGATGTAGTTCCATTGGTAGATTACTTGTCTTTTGTGCACAGAGTCTGGGGTTCATCCCCAGCACTGAATAAACTAGGTAGTGCCTGTCTGTAATCCCAGCACTCTGGAGGTGGAGGCAGGAGAAGCAGAAGTTCAAGATTTTCTTCGGCTGTGTATGTAGTTTGAGGTCAACTTGGCCTACACGAGACCCTGTATTTGTGGAAAATCAGTGCATGAGCCCAGGAAGAAACAGAGAAGCTCCTACGTGTGGGGGTCAGCTTGACAGACGCTAGAAATGGCTGTAAAATGTCACTGAATGACCTCTGTGACTGTTTCATAGTGTAGGTGTAATCAAGAAGCAGGAATCTCAGGGACTGGAGACGTAGCTCTGTTGGTAGAAGAGGTGGGTCTGGAATGGTTAGGGTTGTACACTTGGCTATGCAGGAAATGAGATTTAAGATTACTTGAACATTTCAGTGTTGCCAAGGGTAAAAGTAAACAGCCCTTCAGCTTCTCACCGACCACAAATTTTGCAAATGCCCAGAGTCAGTGTTCCTTCCATGGTTTGGGAAGGAGCTTGTTGGCTATTTAAGGCACTTCTTAACTATCTGCTGTTGCTATAGAAAAGAAAAAACAACTTGCAAGCTTTTGGGGAGATGAGGGATTAAGAAATTTGTTTGGGCTATAGAGTGGTTTGGTGGTTAACAGCACATACTGCTCTTGTTGAGGACAGAAGAGTGGTTCCCAGCACTCACACTGGTTGTAGTCCCAGGTTCAGGGGATAGGATGCCCTCTTCTGGTGTCCATGGGCACCAGCATGAATGTGATGCACATACTCACACACATGCAGGTAATTAAAAATCAAATAGATTTTAAAAACCTTGTCCAGATCACTAACATTTCTTTGAGTCTGATAGGTTTAGCATTGGTTTCCCCACAGGACTGCCCATGGGAGATAAAAACAAAAAGGTCGAGGAATCTTCTTTAGAAGATTTGTTAACTTGAGTGGCTGGAGAAATGGCTCAGTCCACAAGGTGCTTGCCACTTAAGAAATTGGGACCTATCTTTGGATCCCTAACACCCAGATCCAGTGGAATGTGTTTGTCATCCTAGCACTGGGGAGATGGAGGCAGGAGGATCCCTGGAGTTCACTGGCTGAGTTGGTGAACTCCTAGCTAAGTGAGAAACCCTGTCTCAAAAAATAAGGTGGAGACTTGCTGCTCTTGCAGAGGACCTGGGTTTGGTTTCCAGCATCTGCATAGAGGCTTCCACATCTGTAACTCCAGTTCCAAGGGATCCAATACCGCTTCTGGCCTTCTCTGGCACCAGCCACGCATGTGGTCCACATACATACATGCAGACAAAACACTCATACACATAAAATAAAGACAAATAAGTCTAAAAAATAATGTGGAGAGATATGGAGGAAGATGCCTTACACTGAGCCCTGCTCTGTTCACACAGGGACATATGTCCATGCTCACATAAATAGTACCTATCCCCTTCACCTCCCCCCATCCTGGTAACTGCAGTTATCAGAGTTTGTAGCTTTGTTCTTTATTGTGATCTTTTCTCAGAATCCATCCCCTTACTTCACTCCGAGCTATCTCAGGGACTCATCTTTAAAGGGTTCATGCAGTCATTGGCAAAGCTTCAACCCCACCCATCAGTAAACAATTAAGGAGCCCTGTCTGCTTCCTAGAGATGGTGGATATGGAATGGTTGAGGTTTTGGCCTGTACTCAGGCCCCTACCCTCCTCTGGCATTGCTTAGAGTTTGCTCTCAGGGATGAAGACGTTGACACTGTTAATAGTTTTATGCCACAGTCCTTAGAAAGAAGAAATTGCCCCCGTGTGGATAAAAAGTAACCAAACTATTTCATAGCACACATTTCCATGAAGTCTTTAAGAATAAGGACTAGTTGATTAGTTTTGGAAGACTTAACCAGTTGGTTATGTATGTGCGTGGGAGAGTGAGGTCAGATTTTTTTCTCTCCCTTCCTA
Organism: Neodon shergylaensis; assembly: GCA_025134845.1. Lineage (NCBI taxonomy): Eukaryota > Metazoa > Chordata > Mammalia > Rodentia > Cricetidae > Neodon > Neodon shergylaensis. Next base: position 14,978,749 of record JABTXL010021306.1, read on the forward strand.
TAGAAGGCCTTGGTTGTTTTATAATTCTCTGAGGAGATACCTCTTGGATATCAGACCCCCCCCCCCGTGTGTGTGTGTGTATGTGTGTGTGTGTGTGTTTACAGACATGTTTTCATTTTCCCACCTGATTTGCTTTGGGGTGTGTGTTTCAGGGTCGCATGTATCCCAAATTCACCATGTAGCTGAGGATAGCCATAGACTTCTGATCCTCCTGCCTCTGCCTCCAGAGTGCTGGGATTATAGACACGCACCACCAGTCCCATTTCATGTGGTTCTGGGGATCCCATGTAAGGTTTCTCACATGCACTTTAATTTACAGCTCCTTCTTAAAAGTTTTGTTTTTACGAAGGGAAAAATTCAGCCAAATCAGAAGCACCCAGTATTACTAGATACTTTTCTAAGGAGAACTTGTTTCTTTCATTTTAAAATTATGCATGTGTGTATGACTTTGTGTGAGCTTGTGCATGTGAGTGTAGTACCCAGGGAGGCCAGAAGAGGGAGTCAGATCGCCCTGAGCTGGAGTTACAGGTGGTTGTGAGCTGCCTGCTCTGTGATAGTAACTGAATTCAGATTCTCTAGAAGAGCAGCAATCTCTCGCTCTCTTAGTTACTGACTCATCTCTCCAGGTTCTAAAGACATTTTTAATGCTGCAAGGTGAAACAGCTGCAAGGAATATGTTGTGTTTGTAGGAGCAGGCTTGGAATTGGGTTGTCTCTGTCTCCCTTTGCCAACTCCTCTGACTTTGTGACAGAGCCATTTTGAGCTTGTTTCTGTGTGTGCTTAGAACCATGTGTGGTAAGATACTGTTGTGGTCTAGGCAGTGTTGGAGTTGGTAAACGCTTCAGTGCCTGCTGAGACTTGGTGTATAGGTACCCCTTCCTTACCAAGAGTACCTTTGTTTCTGTCAAACTCAGGCACCCTCCGCCTTTCTCTGAGACAGAGTCTTCCATTGGCTGGAACTTTTCCTGATAGGCTAGGCTGGCTGTCTAGCAAGCCCCAGCCAGGGATCTGCCTGTCCCCCCCCCCCCCATCTTTCCTCTCCCATCATCGCCGGGGTTATAGGCACCCACTATCACTCCTGGCATGATAGGTGGGTCCTCACAACTGCAAGGAATGCTCTTTCTCCCTGAGTTGTCCCCTGTGTTCAAATGTCTTCAAGGAAAGCTTCTCCCTCTTATGCTGCTGAGTTCCAGACGGCAGAAACAGGTCAGACAAGCTCTTTGACAGCCTCTCTGAGCAGTGACTCATGCCCTTCCTTCCATGGAGGAACTTAAAACTGGTTTTGTCCTTTTCTCTTCAGGAGTGATTCTTCCCAGAGAGTGGATTTCAGAGGAGGGTCCGTTAGCCATGCAAGTGCTGCAGTCGGCAGCTCTGCCTCCTGCCTAAGCACAGAGATCACAATTTGCCCTTGGAAGAGAGAGAGAGAGGACCAAGAATTTGTGTTAAATGTTATCTTTTAGAAACATAAAAAAAATATACAAATACTGGACTGGGGATGTAGCCAAGTTAGCGTTCATAAAGCCCTGGGCTCCATCCTTTGCCTTGCATAAAAACACAGGTAGTGGTGTATGCACCTTATAGTTCCAGCTGTCACAATGTGGGGAGTAGGTTGCTCAGAAGTTCAGTCACTTTTTAATATGTGCAGAGTTAGAGGCCAGCCTGGGTTACATGAAATCCTGTCTCATAAAGAAATACTGGTACATTTATATACATCCAACACAACCCAACACACATCACACACAAACAAAATAAAACCAAATAGAGACACACTGGTTCCAGAGGTCTTTGGGTGTCCCCTTGATACCTATAATCCTGAGGGGACATCTCTAGCTGTCTAGTTAAGGTAGAGAGTAGACTATAGCTGTCAGGCTAACTGTGCAGAAATGTGTTATTATCTCTATAGAATTAACAGGAGTCTATTTGTTATTTCTTGTAATCTTTACCAAATATGGACTTTGGTGAATTTTCAGTTTGATCATAGCCACTAATTCTGAAGTCCAGCCCCTTCAGAAGCAGCCAAATCCAGGGATGATTCCGTGGACTATGATACGACTCCATGTAAAGCCACCGAAGTAGAAAAGCATAGCTTCTAAAGATAGTAGAACCTGAGACCTGGAAGATGGACGAGATCTTGAGTTCAAATCTCCAGCACCCTCTTAAAGAGCTAGGAATGGGCACACAAATGCCCATAAGTAACCCCAGTGCTTTGAAGGACAGACAAAGGCTTGCTGGGCCTTGCTGGCTGCCAGCCTACCTCTAGGTTCAGTGAGAGACCCTGTTTCAAGAGATAAAGGCAGGGGATGAGAGAGCAGGACACCTGATGTCCTCCTGGCCTCCTTGTGTGCACGTGGGCTCATGTACTCCCACCACACAAGTAATACATTCTGCTCCCACTGCGCACATATACCATGTACACACACACCGAACGATTGAATATACCATGTGCACTCACACACCGAACGATTGAATATA
>JABTXL010021306.1:14983443-15009998 GCA_025134845.1 Neodon shergylaensis
GGAAAGAGGGTGGAGTCTGCGAAATTGATGGCCAGTGACCGTGCCGGCTGTCAGAGCCCGGAGTGGCCTTGCTGTCTGTGGGAAAGAACTGACCCTGTGCCATAGACTGCATTTGTGTTTGGCGCGGGGGGGGGGGGGGGGGAGCAATCCAGGTATTTGTGAGTTGGGAGTGACTCCTCTGGGTCTTTAAAAAGTAAATAGCACTAAGTGGAGGGGGCCGTGACTGCGCTGTGCAGGGTCAGCTGGGAGGGGACCACAGTGAGCGTCAGTGGCAGTGACTGGACCAGATAGAGAAAGCTGACGGCAGTAGTATCCATACGCATGCCTTTTCTCGTCCCACAAATGTGAACAGAACACAAAGCAAAAGCCTTTCTTTGCTCTTAATTCAGACAGACCCGAGAGCCAGAATGAAAGAAGCAAGATTAGGGGAGACTCGGGGGTGCAGCAGTTTTAGGGCGATTCTGAACAAAGGCAGTGGTCACATGCACCTTTGAAAGAGAAAAGTGCTCAGTCACTGCTGCTCTCAGTAACTGTCATCCTAGGTACCCATGGGTACCACAGAGTCTTTGGTTCAGGTGTTCATCTTAATGGGGTTTTGACTGAGTGGAGGCACAAAAGCCGTGCATGTTCAGTGGATGCCGCAACCATTCTGCAGACTTTGAATGTGGATCTCTTCCTGGACTAGTGAACACGTGATAGACTGTGTCTGGGGAATGCTGCTCAGAGGCAGGAAGCCACTTCTCTCTGCCATGAGATTATAATGGGAACCAGTGACACTCACAGGCCTGTCCTTCCTTTGGCCTAAGGTCTCATGTGCCCTAGGATGGGAATGAAAGCAGCCCAATGTGTTTGCAGATGACAGCATCATATTGAAGTGTCCAAAAGTTGGACACCCAGGCTGGGAAGATACCTAGTTACAAAGTACCCACCTTCCTTGCAAGCTTGAGGACCTGTTACAGCTCCAGACACCACATGGGGTACAGGGGAAAAAGCTAGGTAGGGGCTGGAGAAATGGCTCAGCCGTTGGGAGGTTAAGACTACATACTGTTCTAGTAGAGGCCCTGAGTTTGGCTCCCAGCACTCACATCTGGCAGTTCACAACTACCCATAACTTCCGGTCCAGGGGACCTGACACCCTCTTTTAGCCTCTGTTGGGAACTGCACTCAAATGTATAAACACATGGATATACGTATTAAACATAACAGTACGCATGAGTGCATATTAAAATACACACATTATAAATAAATAAATATACATGTTGAAAATAAAATAAATCGTTATAAAAACCTGAAGGTTCTTTTAAAGATCTCAGTGCTAAGGAACCTGAGGCAGGTAGATCCCTGGGGCTCACTAACAGACAGTCTAGCCCACATTACAGATTCTGGGCTAAGGAGACAACCCTGTTGTATGTTTAGATGGGGGTTTGCAGTAACTGCAGAATTTAAAGGCAAAGGTGCAGAATTGGGGTTTTTCCCCTTCTGTGTTTCTGGGTGACCAGTCGAGCCTTCGTTTTGTAAAGCATATTTTAGTTATCATATGTATGTGAACACTTGATCAACTAGGTCTGTGTGTGGAGGTCAAAGGACACCTTGCAGGAGTTAGGGCTTTCCTTTTGCCATGGTGGGTCCCAGGGCTCAAACTCTTGTTGTCAGACTTGGTAGCAAGCATTGTTATTCACCAAGCCATCTTGCCAGCCCTGAAGGATTTTAATGTTATCATCAAAATCTAAAGCAGGATGTAAGAACCCTGGGTATAATGTTTAACAAATGATATTGTAGTTCATAGAAGACAGTTTACTTAATTTTAAACGTTAAACCCCGGTCATCTTCTCGAACTGTTTAAGAACAAAGGATGGCTTACGAGTGTGATTCTCCTTATGTAGTAGGAGCTGCGGGTTACATTCCGCCACCCAGCTCCCGCCACTGGCTAGCTTTACCCGAAATAACAACACACAAACTGTATTCTTTTAAACACTGCTTGCCCCATTAGTTCCAGCCTCTTATTGGCTAGCTCTTACATATTGATCTAACCCATTTCTAATATTCTGTGTAGCTCCACTAGGTGCGCTTACCGGGAAAGATTCAGCATGTCTGACCTGGCGGCTTGCTTCATCTCATCTGCGCGGGAGAGGGGGGCATGGCGTCTAAGCTCACTTCCTCTTCCTCCCAGCACTCTGTTCTGTTTACTCTGCCTACCTAATTTTCTGTCCTATCAGGGCCAAGCAGTTTCTTTATTACTTAACCAATGAAACAACAGATAGAAAGATGACCCTCCTCCATCATCCTTATCTTTTGAGACAAAGTCCAACTTCCTAGGCCACAGTGGCCTTGAACTCCCGATGTAGGCAGGTAAAGATGGTTTTCTGTGGTACAGAGGCTGCAGACCAGGACTTTGTACACATTAGACAAGCACCCTACCAACCGAGCCATAGCCTTAGCTCCAAGCCTATAATTTTTATTTGAAAAATTACCACCTCAGCTGTCTGAGTCTTTAATCGCTGCAGTCAACACAGCAAAAATACAGAACTGTATTATCAGAGTAATAACAAAAGCCAAGAAGTGTTTGGATGCTTTGAAGTTTGAATAATAAGAGGAGCTGAGGAGAGGTAGCTATGGAGAGGTTCTGCACTGGGAATGAAGGGAGTGAAGTGACCCTGGAGAGAGAAGGGGAGGGCTTGGGATCTGTGTGCTCCCTGCAGTGAAACCTGTCACTTCCATTTACATCCGGCTGGTAATTTATATTTTTGTTGGAAGACATTTTCAGAGAAACAGTTATCCTCCCCCAGTGCTGTGTTCCCAGAATTTATTTTCCTGAGCTGTAGTTTGAGCAGGGTCATTTTATCATCGCAAAACTCACATTCTTCCTCAGGGACACATAGGCCATCAGTTGTGGTCATGTTAAGAATGGTGAGCTGGTGAGGAGTGGGGAGAGATTGGCAGAGCATGGGCTTGCAGCATCTTCAGTGGGGTGGACTGCTGGGAGTCACAGCTTGTCCATCACTACCGGAGACAGAAAAGCTTCTTTTGATTACTGGTACCCTGTAACTCACCTTATAGCCTTGGGTAAGTCCCTTTGCTTCTCTGGGCTTTCATCTTTTCATCTATAAGACAGGAGTAACAGTTACCTCTCCATAGAGATTGCTGTGACAATTTGCTATGTGTAGAAAATCCTGGAACTATCTCTGAGAAAAGATGTTGATTTCTCTGTATTTGGGTTAAAAATACCATGACAAGAGCAGCTTAGTAAGAGTTCATTTTGGCTACAGTTTGAAGATATGGCCCCAAGGGGGTGGGGAAGATGCAGCAGCAGGAGCTTGTGTCCCTACTGGGGAAACAGAGGGAATGCTGGGTTGCAGTTCACTGTCTTCTGTTGAATCCAGGTTCCCAGCCCAGGGAATGGCACCGCCCATAGTGGGTAAATCTTCTCACCTCAATTAGCCTAACCATGTAGTTCCTCACAGGCATGCTCAAAGGCCTGCTTTCTCATGAGTCTAGATCTCATCACACTGATAACAGACATTTCCCAACATTTTACCTCTTGTTATTAAGAGGGGGAAGATTTCTGGCCACAAACAATTGACCATTATCTTTCACAGATAAAACTGGTGTTTCCTTACACTGGCATGTGGCATCTAGACAGATTGAATGTGGACAAGGGGTGTTCTTACTCTTGCCAAAGTACTACAGTTCAATCTGGTATCCCCTTGGATTTATGCAGATCCCATTAGCTAAAGGGACTAGACTCTTAACAAGATTCACCACCCATTTCCTATGCCTGCTGTGTGGGGTCCAGGTCGTTTATGCTTCTGACTGACTGGCCACAAATCCAGAGGGCTCCCAAGAACACATATGTATGTGCATGTTGAAGTGCATGTGGACTTATGCGCACTGTGATACAGTTCTGGAGGTCAGAAAACATTCTTGGGTGCCAGACTTTACCTTTCAAGCATCTTTGAGACAGGTTCTCCTATTCTCCACTCTGACAGGCTAGCTAGCCTACAGGCTTCTGGGGAGTCCCCTCACTCTGCTCTCATCTGAGGTAATAAGAGTTGCTATTGTATCTAATTTCACGTGGACTCTAGACACTTGAATGATCTTTAATGTAAACATTTTATCCTTTGAGACATCTCCCCAGATTTATTACTATTAATTTAGTTATAAAGAATGTAAATCAAATTAAATACCATTTAAGTAAAGAGACACACAATAAGGTCTTAGAGGACCTCATACTCGGTTCCTCCATTCTTCCTGTCTGGACTTAGGGTGTGTCACCTTCCTATGTCCTACACACGTGCTCTCCCACCGGATGCTCCACTGAACACAGCGTGCAGAGCCTTTCCTGGGGCATCTTTATAGCTGGATGATTGAGTATCAGACTGTGGCAGCTTACAGCGTCCTCTCCCCATTGTTGGGCTGGCTCATCGTCCTGCTCTCGTTGTCACATGGTTGGCATTTCTGGTGGCCAGCTCCTGCTTGAGTCATCTCATTTTTTTAGTATACAAAGATTCATGATCCAAGGGGCTCATGAATCACAAGCACTCCTTTCACTCAGGAAAGTCTAAGGACTGGAGGCTTCACTCCAGGAAGCAGAGACAAAGTCCAGGTATATGCTTTAGAACATGGGAGGCATGTTCTATGCATGGGTGGAAGGAAGGATGGAGGCCTTGCTCTTTCTGGTCCTGGTGCTGTTGCTCTAACTCAGGGTCCAGTAGCATATGTGATTGGCCTGAGCCATTCTAGCTTCGCTTTAGAGCAGTGGTTCTGAGCCTTCCTAGTGCTGCTACCCTTTAAAACAGTTCCTCATATCACGTTGACAGCCTAAACATAAATTATTTTCATTGATACTTCATAACTAATTTGCTACTGTTATAAATCATAATGGAAATACCTGATGTGCAGATGGTCTTATGTGACCCCTGTGAAAGGGCCTGTAACCCCTAGAGGGGTCATAACCCACAGGTTGAGAACCACTGCTTTAGAGTAACTTAATTTAGCTGCCTAATAAGTAAGCTGACCGTGGGGGTTTTTATAGCCACATTCTGTCAAATGAGTCACAGAGAGCCTCCGAGCTTGCTTCTTTCACAGATGTGGTTTAGTAACTTTCTTGGATGCTCTTTGTACATAAAGGAAGCTGCTGGCTGAAGGTCCTCTTCTTAGGATAGTCCCAGAAACCTGGAGGAACATTGAGTATTCCTTTGGGATGAGCAGGTGTATGGAAGAAGCTCCTTCATCAGCCAGGATCACTCTCGTTTACAGGACCCGGTTTTATCATTTGCATTGCCCTGGTTTGCGTGGCAGAAATGGTACAACTGGAGACAAAGCTGCACAGTGACTTATGCTAACCTCCTTCCCATGGCAAGAGTTACATGCCAGGAGACTGCATGCAGAGAGACTCTAGTGAAAGTACCTCTCCCGAATAGAGCCCCACCCTGCCCATCACCCTGCACTGCAGGCTGTGCTTTAAACGCTGGCCAGCCCACTGCCTTCCTGCTGTGCACTCGGTAAACTGTTCTTCCTCTTCTGTTCCAAGAGTGAATTCTTTCACCACCCCGCTGATTGCCTTCCCCACTACCCACACCAACTGGCTACCAACCCTACTGCATTTTCTGTACCTTGTGGTCTTGCTCCCACAAGACCTGAGGTCACAGGAGCTGCAGCTTGGAAGGCCCTTTCCTTCAAATCTCATATCCTCAGTAACCGTTCGGGAATGTGCACTTCATTCTGGTGTGGTTTTGGCTTCTGTAGCAAGTGTAGTTCTTGCCATCCATTGCTTTGTGCTTATGCTTGTATTCATACAGGTGCATTTGTGTGAGTATGTGCACGTGTGTCCGTGTGCACGTGGAAGCCAGAGGACTGTAGATGGAAGGCTTTCCTTGTGTTCATACAGGTGCATTTGTGTAAGTGTGTGCACGTGTGTCCGTGTGCACGTGAAAGCCAGAGGACTGAAGATGGAAGGCCTTTCTCCATCTCAGCCCGACTCACTGGACCGGTTTCTCTCCACCCACCAGGTCCCCGGCTGCTAGTTGCCACAGCCACTTATGAAATAGTCGCTCTGAGACTTAATATTACTTACACTCATTTGGTCAATGGCTTAGGCCTCTTACTGACTAGCTCTAACTATTAATTAACCCATTTCTAGTAGTTTATATTTTACCACGAGGCTCGTTGCTTGCTGGTAATGCTTGGACCTCTTTCTTCTTTGGCAGCTACATGACATCTCCTCTACCCCACCTATTCATTCTCTCTCTCTAGATTTCCCATGTAGCTTTACTCTGCTAAACCATTGGCCAAAATAGCTTTATTCATCAACCAATACAAGCAATACATATTCACAGTATACAGAAGACCATCCCACATCAGAGGAGAGTGTTGGCTGTCATTCTTAGAGCCTCTGTCTACCTTAATTTTGGGGACAAGTTCTCTCCTAGGCCTTCAGCTTACCTCCCCAGCATGCTTAGCTGGTTTTTCTTTTCTGAAATAATATTCCTCAGAGACTCATGCCTGTGTAATTAATGTTCTTATCCATGAACCATCTCCCCATCTGCTGGTATGGTGGTGTCCCTAGTGCTCATCCATGTTATTTAGGTTGAATAATCTTGAACAAAAGCCTACCTTAGTTTTTGTCCGTCTCTTCATTTGTGGATGCAGTCCAGCTACTGCCACCTTTTGGCTTTAGTCACATTTGGCTTTAGTCCCTAGTGCTGCTGTGGATGTTGGTATGCAAGTTTTTGTTTGTTTGTTTAGGGACAGGGTCTCTCTATAAAGCCCTGGCTGGCCTGAAACTCCCTGTGTAGATTAGACTGACCTTCAACTTACAGAGATGCCCCTGTCTCTGCCTCTCAAAGGCTGGGGTGACAGTCATGGGCCACTAGGCCCAGATGTTTGCAACTATCTTTTTAAGTCTCTGTTATTTGGGAATATAGACCCAGAAGTGGAATTGCTGGGCTTCATAGTTTAAAATTAATTTTTTTACATTTATTTATATTTTCTTCTTATTTATTTATTATGTATTGTTTTCTGTGTTTTGTGGGTAGAGATGGACCTGCCATAGTGCACACAAGGAAGTCAGAGGGTAACCTGCAGAACTTAGTTCTCTCTTTTTATCATGTGGGTCTCAAGTTACCAGACTTTGTACCAAGTGCCTTAGCTGCTTAACCATCGTGCCAACAACCCTCAGTAATTTTTTTACAAAAGAAAATAAATAATAAATCCAGGTTACTTAAACGTTTAAAATTTTATTTGTGCATGTGTTTGAGTGTGTGTGTGTGTGTACATATGTATAGGTCCCATGGAGGCCAGAATAAGGCGTTGGGTCCCCTGGAACTGGAGCTGCCTGATGTGGGTGCTCTTGGGTCCTCTGCAAGAGCAGCTTGTTCTCTTAGTCACTGAGCCATCTCTCCTGCTCCCACTCTGTAGCAGTGGGGAGTTCTCAGTATGAGTTGCTGAAACAGAGCACTGTGTTTATCTGGTAGGGGACTGCCCCGTGAATGGTGTGCCAAGCAAGTAGATAAAGGCAGTGTCTTAATGTTCTATCGCTGGGAGGAGACACCATGACCAAGGCAACTCATAAAAGAAAGTATTTAATTGGAGGTTTGCTTACAGTTTCAGAGGGCGAGTCCATTATCATCATGGCGGGGAGCATGGCACCAAGCAGGCAGGCATGGAGCTAGAGCAGTAGCTGAGAGTTGTATATCCTGATCCACAGGCAGCAGGCAGTGAGAGAGCCACTGAGCCCGGGCTTCTGAAACGTCAGAGCACCCACACAGCAACACACCTATTCCACCAAGGCCACACCACACCTCCTAATCCTTCCAAAGAGTCCACCAACTGGGGACTAAGCATACAAATACATGAGCATGTGGGGGGCATTCCCATTTATACCGCCACATGCAGCTTGTTGGATACATTTCCAGTGGTCTCTGCTGGTCACTATCCGATACTTTTCCTCATTCATTTATGTATCCAGCGAGCTGCCTGGGAGGGTATGATGGTGGTTAAAAGCTGAAACCCAAGTTCCTCCAATTATCAGCAGAAGAAAATGCTTTACCATCTGTGCCTCAGTTTCCCCATGTGTACAATGAAGTTTAAATACAGCTTTACTTTAAGCATGGAAGTCATTCAGCACAGTGGCTGGTACACACACAGTACATGCTGCGGCTGCTGTTTGTTTATGTGGGGGTGGGGGTATGTAGGGGTGGAGATAGGGGTGTGTGGGTAGTGTAGGGGTGGGTGTGTGGGTAGTGTAGGGGTGCAGGTGGAGGTTGCATATGGCAAGGTGTGAGTGCTGAATCTGGAAAGCAGTGACTTTTAGCATGTGGTCCTGGGAATTGAACTCAGGTTATCAGGCAAGTCATCTCACTGGCCCTGCGAGCAGTTTTTATGCGGTACTAAAATAGGAATAATAGAAACTTTGTTGAGATCACAGGCTATATCTACACTCTTATATCGTATTACTGAGGACTACAAAGTGGTACCACTTTTCTGAAATAAATAAATAAATAATGCCACTAGCCTAAAATCCTAGACACTTGTATTTTATCAGACAAATCTTTTTTGAGACAAGGTTTCTCTGTGTTGCCCTTGCTGTCCTGGAACTAGCTCTTGTAGATCAGGCTGGCCTCAAACTCACAGCGATCTGCCTGCCTCTGCCTCCTGAGTGCTGGGATTAGAGGTGTGCACCATCACTGCCCAGCATCAGGCAAATCTTTTATTCCCAGGAAATAGCAGAAATGTCGGACTGGGATGTGGCTAGGGGTGGAGTGCTCGGCCTGCCAGCTTCTGGGGATTCTCCTGCTTCTGCCTTTGTTCCCCCATAGGAGTTCTGGGACTGCAGGTGCACGCACTGTGCCTTGTTATGAGGGTTCTGGGGATCTGAACTCAGGTCTTTTCCGGGCTTGCACAGCAAGCACTTTGCCTGCTGAGTCATTTCTCCAGCCCCATATCTATAATTTCATAGCAAAATCTCTCCATTGCATATTTACAGTCCATGGGATGATTTACTGATATTTAAAATTTCTTTGTGCTTTTACAGTGTTGACCAATCATTTTTCCTTTTTTGGCATTGAGCACTATTAAATAACTGTCAGCAGGAAAAAGCAGTAATTTTACTTGGAAAAGGAAGATGCTAGAATCTGAGCTTCATAAAAGAGCCAGTTCCCCAAGGAAGAACCAAGCAGAGGGACCTGTCTCATAGCTGTTCCCAGCAGCTGTCCCGCGGTGGCTGGCCTTGGACTTGCCCTGGGGCTTTTTTGCCCAGCCTCTGTAGTCAGAGTCTGGTGTCCATGGATCCTGGGCAGTTTTTTTCTTTCTTTTTTTTTTTTTTTTTTTTTTTTTTTTGCTTGCATGCCTCACATCTTTGTGGCTTATTAAAAGAGTTGCTGCTCAGGCCCTGTGGGGTTTGCTGGGAGAGTGTTTAATCACTTGTGATGAAAGCCAGCTAACTTTTGCTGGCTCCTGCTATTGGATCCCACTTTCCAGTCTTGTTAAATGTCCCTGGCATGCCTAAGGCAGACATACATGTCCTTGTAGTTCTGTGCATACATTTTTTTTTAAAGAGTAAAAATAAACTTGCTTGCCTTTCAGGTTCAGAATTGATCCTGAGCTGCACGCCTTGTCTGGACAGGGGTGCCAGATGGTGTCGTGCCCCCTGCCGTGCTAATGAATATGGCTTAGCAGAAAACCTTCACTTGCTCTTGAGTCTTTTCTGCACCTTGAGACAACCCTGCTGCTCCGCCCCTTTGCATCCTTTCCTTTTCTCTCCATCACTGATTTTTTTTCAGAAGGAGAAAGAAATGACACCTTCTGGAATAATTTCCTGTGAGTTGAATTTGTTTGATTAGGATTGTTATCGATCTATATCCCAAAATAACAGTGTATCTATGGGTGTGCATATGATAGCTTTATCATATGGAGAGCCGGCTCAACAGTTAAGAACACTTGCTGTTCTCCCAGAGGACCTGGGTTTGGTTCCCAGCACTCCCGTCAGTGCTGGACGACCAGCCTACGGATGGTGAGTTCCAGGTGAAGTGGGAGACCCTGTCTCGACAAACAAGGTGAGCAGCTCCTGAGAAATGGCACCCGCTGTGACTCGCTGGCCTCTGCATGCATGAATACATCCATGCACACGTATGAACACATGCTCACACCCGCATAAGTTTGTGGACTCCTGTGATCCAGTGTAACAGTTAAACTGAAGGAGCTGGAAAAGTACCGGGAATAGGGGGCTGTGTGGGTTTAAAGGATGGGTTGGGACTGGGAGCCTCTGCCTTGAGATCTTCTTTCAACATGAACTCTTTTTTTTTTTAAGATGTATTTTTTTATTTTTTGATATGTGCATGGGTGTGCATGCCATCTGGGTGCAGGTGCTCATGGAGGCTGTTATTCTTTTTTAAAAAATGTTGCAAGATCCCTGCGGCAGTAGGCAGCAGAAATGCTGTAGGTCCCAAATGGTGGTGGCGGGCCATGTGGCGGCAGAGAGCGGGCCCTGGGAGCAGCCAGTCCTAGGCAGAGACGACTGCTGGTCCCTGAGCAGTGGCTGGTCCCAGGCAGGGAGACACATGGCGGGCGGGCAGAAGACAGAAACATGGATAGACACGACATGCAGGGTGAGGTTGAATGTTATTCAGAGGTTATGGAGGAGGAAGGGTGAAGTGGGGGACAGAGAGAGAGAGAGAGAGAGAGAGAGAGAGAGAGAAGAGGAGAGGAGAAAGAGACAGAGAAGGGGGGAAGCAGAGAAGTGGGGAGAGAGGCAGAAGCGAAGCTGCTTCTCCGAGAGAAAGATGGAAAAAAGAGCAAGCTCAGGCGGGAAGTTGAAGATCAGCCTGCCTCAGCTGATGAAGGAGGGAGTGGGCGTGGCTTGTCTCTTAAAGGGACCAAAACCATAACAGAGCCTAGTAGAGCTTTCGACGTTGGAGCTCGTGGAGCTGGAGTGACAGGTGGTTGTGAGCTGCCTAATGTCCATGCTGGGAACCAAACTTAGGCCATCTGGAAGAGCAGCAAGCCTCTTAACCACTGAGCATCTCTCCGGTCCCCTCTGTTTATAACAGCAGCCACGCCTTCTCTTCCACTGAGGGGATTATATTACAGCCTTCCACGTAAGTGTTCGGGCTGGGCTGCTTTTGACAATGAGCGAGTATAAAAGAGACAAAAATGGTTTTTGTAAGTGAGTGGCATGTGTGTGCTGCTCCTCAGCTACTTGAGAATGTTTTCTTGTGGCACATTAAAGTTGTCTTCAAACATTTTGGTTAACAGAAGGTAAAAATTAGCACTCCAGGAAACTTGCTTGCCTACCGTTTCTGAGGAATTAATACTTCCATGTCTTCCAGAATTGGTGATGGATTTGAAAGTAAACATTACACTCCACTCTGGAGCTCTTAATGCTAAGCTATTATTTCTTAATTTAACGAAATTCCTAGGAATACTGTCTTCACAGGGCCGAGGCTCAGTTGGTAGAGTGTTTGCCTAGCGTGCCTGAGGCCCTGGGTTCCATTCCTAGCACCACACAGGTAGCCTATCTATTGTTAGTACCTGTTAGCCTAGCACAGGAGAAGGAGGCAGAGGGATCACAGGTCCAGGGTCATCATCAGCTGCCCATAGCAAATTTGAGGATAGGTGGGACCATGTAAGACCCATCTCAAAAAAGAAAAGCTTGCTACTTCCTTTGCTCTCTGATTTGTGCTTTGAGTGGTCCCTCTTTGCCCTCTTATCAGAGGCTACTGCACTGTCTGTGGGCTGAGCAGACTCAGAAGGTTACCAACCCCAGGAACAAAGATTCCTGTGATGGACTGGAGCCCTGCTGAGACTCAGGGTAAACTGGTAGCGCCCCCGCTCCCCCACCAAACAGGCTTGGAAAGTTATTCTGTCTCCTTCATTCTACCCCAGGGCTATTGGCAGTGGAGACTGGTGTGTCAAGCCTGGCTGGGTGTGGCTGTTTGCTTACCCCACCCTAATTCCCTTTCCTTGGTAACTTGTTTTTTCCGCTGATTCTGGGGGTTGAACATTTATTCCTTGTTTGAGAAGACAGTGATTTGCCTTCCATCCCAAGAGCTGATCTAGTAACTTCTCTTGTTAATGTTACAGGAGCCCTCCTTTCCATCGCCATCTCAACTACTGGATCCTTTAAATTTGGTTGTGTGTGTGTGTTTTTTATAAATATTTTTCTTTTCTCTTTTTTTAAAATTGAAAATAGATTCTTCTTTCAAACAAAACATCCAGGCCACAATTTTCCCTCCCTCTGCTCCTCCCAGCTTCCCCCAACATCCCCTCTGTCCCCATTTTCACTCCCCCTCCATCTCCCATCAGAAAAGAGCAGGCCTCCAAGAGACAACAACCAAACACACACGATAAACAAAATACAGTTCAACGAGGCAAAAGCCCCCACACCGAGGCTGGACAAGGCAACCCAGCAGAAGGAAAAGAGTCCCAAGAGCAGAAAAAGGGTCAGAGACACCCTGCTCCCACAACAGTTAGAGGAGTCCCACAAACACACCAAGCTAAAAACACATGGAGGATCTAGAACAGACCCACGCAAGCCACGTGCTTGCCCCCTCAGACTCTGTGAGCCCATGTGAGCCTTACTTGATTCAGTGGGACATGTTCTTGTGGTGTCCTCCACCTCTGACTCCTGCAGTCTTCCCACCCCCTCTTCTGAGGGAGGGACATGACGGAGACCTCCCATTTAGACTTGGTTCGAGATAATGTCTGGTTGTGGGTCTCTGCACCAGCTCCCATCTCCTGCTGGCAGGAAGCCTCTATGATGACCAACTGGACAAGGCTCTGGTCTATGAGTATAGCAGAATATCATTAGGAATCCTTTCATTGACTTTTTTTTCTTTTTTGATTAGTCACGTTTAGTTCACCCCTAGGTGTCTGGGTCATCCAGTTGATTCCTGGCCACCCAAGCAGCATCAGTCCTTGGCTCCCTCTTGTGGAGTGGACCTCAAACTAAATCAGACATTGGTTGGTCACTCCCACAAGCTCGGGGCCACTATTGTTCCAGCTCATCCTGCAGGCAGGACAGAGAGTTGGTCAAAGGTTTTGTGGCCGGGTTGGTGTTCGTGTTTGTTTTTCGGTAGTCTGCAGAGTACCTTCCCTCTAAGGGGCTAAACAAGGGGTGAAGGCTTCACGTAGGCATCAGCTTCACACTCAGTGAGCTGTGTGGATGGCATTCTTGGCCATGCGGCCCCACTGTCAGTTCTCAGAGAGCAACGCTCTGACCTAGCATCAGCCTGGTTTGCTTAAGGATCTCCTTGGGACAACCAAAATCATCAACTCAACTTTATGCAACCCAGTCCTACCACTGGAATCCTCACCTGGTTACAAGAAATAGCCAGTTGAGAGTCCATATCCTCCAGTACTAAGAGTCCTCACCAGAGTTACCCTCAGATTCTAGGACGTTTCCTCTGCGCTAGGTTTCTACCCCTCCCCAAATGCCCCCAATTCTATCTGTCTCTCCTCACACCCTCTCCTTCCATCCCAACCCCTCCAATCCCTTCCGCTCCCATCTCCACCCGCCTCCAGTCCCCTGCAAAACCTATTTTATTTCCCTTCCCAGAGAACCTTAAGTTGTCCCTCAGCTTCCACATGCACACAGTGCACATACACACACATGTACGTGCACCTACACACATACATGCTTATACATACATGTGTGCGCGCACATACATGTACACATACAAACACATGAAAGAACAGGAGACACAGGGCAATGGGTGTGGCGAAGCAAGTGAAATTAGCATTGAGAGTGGTGAGAAGTCAGGGAGATGGAAAAAGGTGGCCTTTGCCAGGGTACATTTCAGCTTCCTCTTGAGTGAGCTTGGAGTCATTGGGATAAAAGAACAAAGCCTCATGTGACTGCATAAATGGTCATGTGTCTCTGTCAGTGGCATTATTCTGAGGTACCTACTTGTTCATGGACAGTGGAGTTCCGAGTGCTGGGTTATAAATCTTATTTCCTTCCTAGAAGTGACAGGCTATGTCATAGTCTTTATCTGAATAGATTTGTCCCTTACCATCAAGGCCTGTATCTGCCAGGGCTGACGGATGGTAGCTGCTGTGCAGGAAAGCTGGGCCGCAGTACCTGCCCCTCTCTGCTGTTAGTGAGCATGTGGGTGTGTGCACAGTGTGCGTGTGAGCATGTGTGCACAGTGTGCATGTGAGCATGCACGCACATGCTTGTGGAGGCCACAGGACAGCCTCCTATGTGGTATGTATGTATATATGTTATGTGTATGTGCTCCTCACTGCAGATTTGTATACGTATGTGCGGAGAAGTGAGGTTGATACTGAGAACTGTCCTGAGTTGTTCTTCCATTTTTCTTATTGAGGCAGGGTCTCTCAGTCAAGCCCAGAACTCCCTGGTATGGCTAGTCTTACAACAGTTCCCTGTCTTTGACTTCCAAGACCGCATTTACAAGTGGGCCACCAAGCTCACTTGGGTTTTCAGGGGTCTGAACTCCCATTCCCATACTTGCAACCTTAACCATTGAGCCGTGTCCCCATATTGTTTTTTTTTTTTCATTTGTTTTTGATAGACTCTTTCATTGGAGTCCGGAACTCACCAAGTGTGCTAGGCTGCTGAGCCCACCTGCCTGTCTCTGCCTACACAGTGATGCGAATCTAAGCATGTGCCGCCATGTCTGACTTTTCTTTTTTTTTAAATTTATTTATTTATTTATTATGTATACAATATTTTATCTGTGTGTAAGCCTGCAGGCCAGAAGAGGGCACCAGACCTTATTACCATGTGGTTGCTGGGAATTGAACTCAGGACCTTTGGAAGAACAGGCAGTGCTCTTAACCACTGAGCCATCTCTCCAGCCCCCTGTCCGACTTTTCTTAACCGGTTTCAGGTACTTGTGTTTGTAAAGCTGGTGCATTAGGACTGAGCTGTCTCCCCGACCTTGGGAGACACTGTGTCTCCATCCTTACTGGGGTAAGGACACAGGTAAGGGAATGAAGATGCCGGAAGAGCTCTGGCCCCCTGGGGGGCTCCCTCCCCCTTTCCTTCCCCATTAGGGAATGTGTCTGTTGTCTTTTCTCTCTCCCTCCACTGCTCTTGTAATGCCTCATCAGAGCTCATAAACAGGCAGCTCCTGTGTTCACAATGTGAACTTGACATTAAGACAGTGCCCGAGTCCTCTAAAAGGTAGTTTTGATTTAAGAAAAGCAAATTTTTGTTTCTATGTTGGGAACTTCCATATTAAGCTTTCTTATGTGACTACCTTCATTTATTTTTATTAGTGTGTGTGCATGGGAGGTGCATGTGGGTGTGCATGCCAAGGCACATGTGTGGGAGTCAGGATAACTTTGTGGAGTTGGTTCTCTCCACTGTGGGTCCCTGGGATTGAACTCGGGTCTTTAGGCTTGCATAGCAAGTATTTTTCTTTACCTGTCGAGCCATCTCACGGGTTCTACAACTCTTAATGAGGAGGCTCTGTGTGCTTGTTCTTGTCCAGAGAGCTGTGCGCACGCCGCGGAGAGGATGTGGTCGTTGCCCTCTGTAGTGCTCTTTAGTCTGGGTGAGACAGGTTGTCTGTGAACCAGTGCATATGATCGTATAATAAATAATAACAAAAGTAAAACCAGGCCCCAGGGGGTGTACAAAGAGATGCCAGCTGTCATCTGGAAGGGGCGCTTTCTGAGTTGGGGGGTTGAGGGTAGAGCACTAGAACCCTCTCTTATGTTTGAGATGTAATGAACCAATTAGTTTCTCTGTCTCCTATTTAAAATTTGGGGTTGTGTGTGCATGTGTGTGTGTGTGTGTACCACAGCATGTCTGTGGTAGTCCAAGGCTCTCTTCTTCACCGCACATGATGGCGAGAGCAGCCTTCACCTGCTGAGTTATCTTACAGGCCTGGAATCTTTGGTCTCAAACAACCCAAGTCATTCCAGTATTGAGGTCAGACTCCACCCTTTGGAGCTAGGTTTGTACAGACTGCATTCTCAGGCAGTGTTCTTAACAGGGAGAAAATACCCACAGCTTGCTTATTCTGATGTTTAAGAACAGTTGGTTTTCTTTTTAAGCTGAAGATCTGTAATAAGAAGGAAGAAAAAAAATCATATTCCCCAGAGACTCCCCTGTAAAATCGTTGAGGTTGTGTTGAATTGAAGTTCTAGAAAAGCGCTGCTCAGGATTAGAACTCTGACTGTGAGGAGTTGGAGTGGTGCAGATCCAGAGCAGAGTTCTCTCGGGCCGTTCTTAGCCATTCCTTGCCCATTTCAGGGTCTGACCCGACATCTTTGTGACTGTTATATAAAACCTTTAGCAATGTATTAACTTATCAGACCTCCACCTTCCCCAGCCTGAATCTAAGAATGCCATCAGATAGCTTCTGAGGCCTATCGTGGAGACATCGGATGTTACTGTCATTGCTCACGCGATGCTGCATCCTACAAAGTACTGCCTTGCGACTTTCTCTATTTGGCCACTATAAAAACCTTATGAAACTGCTTCCTCGTGGGAGCGTGGTATCCAGGAGAACTGAACCTTTGTTCCTGGGTCGCGCTGTCTCATTCTTGGCCCCAGAATAAATCATCTTTTATTCCCTTTGGCGTGAAAGCTGCGTTTTGTTGATTTCCTTCTTCCTTCTTCCCTCTCCACTTCCTGGTTCCTTCGCTGTCCTCTTTGTCTTTGCTCCTGGGCACCAGCAACCGCTCTACCACAGAGAGACCTCAGAGCTCCTCTCACTTGGACATTCCGGCTGGCGGATGAGGGCCCACATAGAGCTGGACACTGCAGCAAACTGTAACCTCTGCACTTCTGAAGCCAGATAGAAAGCAGACACAAGAAGCCCAGAAGCCGGGGGCAGCTAACCTGGTGTGCGCAACCGTGCAGAACTCAAGACTGTCTCAAATGGGGCAAAAATGAGGATCATACACTTGAGGTTGACCTCCGACCCCCACGCGCATGCTGAGTCTCTCCCTCTTTCTCTCTCTCTCTCACACACAAATATACACAGATCCCTACCCCCATGTATATACATCAGACATGCACAAATACTTTTTAAAAAGTGGCCATTGTGGTGTATTCTTATAACCCAGAACTTAGGAGATGCTTAGCACCTGTTGGATTGGATGGCCCCCACCCTCACCCTTTGGGAGAGTCTTGCTATCTTGAAACCATTAATAAAAAGAAGAATGAACACAGACACTTTACAGGTATAGTTGGTTTATTGGGTCCTGGGGGCCAACCAAGGGCTTCATAAATGCTGGGCACTCTGACTGAGCTATGTCCTAAGGCCACATACTCAACTTTTAATTTTTATTATTATAGTTTTACATTGTGTGTGTTGGGGGGGATGGAGAGGGAGAGAGAGTATACACATTTGGAAGTCCAAAGGCAGCTAGCAGGAATCTCTCTTCTTCCTCCATGTGAATCCCAGCGATCCAACTCAGGTTATCAGCTTTGGTCGCAAGCTCCTTTTCCACCATCTCGCTGGCCCCACACAGACCTATCTTCTCTTTAAAGGAAAGTGAATGCAGCTGCTGTTGGCCTTCCCTGTCAGGAGCATTTCCTCCTGTCCCTACTGGAGATGTTAATCTGTGCTGAGATGCCTTTGTTGTATGCTGTGTCCCCCGTGTCCTGGGCCAGTGCGATTAGATTTCAGGATGTTGGGCACAGAGACTCAAAACTTGGTGGGTTAGCAAGTAGCATGAAACCCTGGGGCTGAGGGAGAGCAGAGATAAGAAGGAACAGAAACTAGATACAATGAAGGGTGAGGACGGAGGCCGGCCAGCTGGCGGAGAAGGGACACTGGACATCCAAAAAGAGAAAGAGAAGAAAGCAAGAGAGAATGAGAACCAGTCCTGGGAATGGGAGGGGGCCGGGTGCGTGCGAGCGTGCATGCGTGTGTGTGTGTGTGTGTGTGTGTGTGTGTGTGCGCAGGAAATGACTGCTCCAGAAAGCTCAAGACAAGAACTCAGATAAAACTTTAAGATGTCTTGACACTGACCTTGAATTATAAAACTGCCCAGTCAACAGATGTGAAGTTATTGAGCTCTTCCTGTGTTTCAGGTCCTAAAGACAATTATTAAGGTTCCTTAATAAGTGTGTCCCCAGAGCTATCAGGATTAGAGTCTGGACTCTGGCAGCCCCAACATGCTAGGATCAGCCACCATCCTCAATAGACCAGTTAAACAAGGCCTAGTGAGAGGCAGAGATTGACTCATATTAGGGAGAGGAGGAAACAAAGAGGGCCAGTGACCCCACAGTTCCAAATTCAGGGTCCTGATATGAGGTTTAGACTTAGAGAACAAGAGGCATGCACAGCCAAGCTGCCCTAGTCAAGATGCCATCCCTCCCATCACTGACCTAGCGTTGTCTGGGCTCCTGTGGTCTAGGGAGTTGTCAGAACTGTGTGAAAGGGAGAAGATGCTGATGAGGAGGACCCAGCATGGAGCCCAGGAATCCGGATAAGGCAAGTTCTGGAAGAAGTCAGCCCTGAACACCGCAGTGTCCCGCAGTGTCCCGCAGTGTCCCGCAGGCTGACCGGTGCTATAAATAGAAGCTAGAGAATGATAGGAAGCCAGTAGCTAGACACACCCACAGAGAACTGACTGGGACACTTTCAGGTGTCTATGCTGCCGCTGGAAGTGGTTCTAGTTCCCGTTGGCATATAGGACCCTAAGTTTTTACATTGCCTTATTTGTGCTGGACATGATCGGCTTGGTGAGTAAACCCCATTGACCTTTGCAGATGGAGTAGATGCATTTTGAGTGTCATTGAGGGGGGATTCTCTGAAACAAATGGCAGTTCTCCACCCGCCCCCCACACACTTAGGTTTTCCTTAGGAATTACTCTATAGCTTCCTTAAGACCTATCCTGCTGAATCTTAACCATAGTATTAGCTATCACAGTAGAAGGGGACCCTTGGCTAAAGAAGACCCCAGATGTTGGTGTGACTCACGGGAGTAGACTAGCTCTACCTTCATCTTCCTCTTCCTCCCCTTTCTCCCACAGGACTCCCTGACACTGGCTCAAATCTACAGTGATAGTTATTATCAGTTGTTTTGTTCCCATGTGGTTCACTCCTGCCTGCTACCTTACCAACCCCCGGAGGTTGGTGCCTATAGGCTTGGCAAAGTGACTAAGTATGGCTCGGAGGAGTTTAGCTTCTATTCTTGGGCTTGAGTGTCAAAATTCAACAAAAGGCCACGAATCTCAGCCAGCCAGGGTATATCTTATTTTAAGGTAAAAGGACCTTAAGGTACATTTTGAGAAGATTTTGTGCTTGTCTTTCTAGTGATTTCTGCTCGGGAAGATAGGTGAAGAGCCTCAGGGACACATCAAGAGTGCGCTTTATTCTGGAGCTTTCTGAATCTTGGTTTCAGTTTCTCCTTTTTTTTAATTTTTTTATTTTATGGGTATGTGTGTTTTCTTTGTGTGTATGTCTGAACAGTGTGTATGCCTGGCACCTGCTGAAGTCAGAGGTGAGGGCTGGGTTTTCTGGAACTGGAGTTACAGATGGTTGTAAGCCACCAAGTGGGTGCTGGGAATTGAACCCCGGTCCTTTGTAAGAACAAGTGCTGTTAACTGATAAGCCAACTCTCAAGCCCCTCTTGGTTCAATTTTTTAAATATATCATATTTTTTAAAAAAAATTAATGACATTTATTTTATGTGTGTGCTCACATGTACATATGTGGATAAGTACTGCAAGTTTGCATGTGTGCTACAGGGCATTTGTGGAAGTCAGAGAACAACTTGCAAATTATAGGACTGAGTTCTTTCCTACCTTATAGGTCCCAAAGTTTGTCAGCAAGTGACTAGCCACTGTTCTTCAATTAAAAAAACAAAATGACAAATAGACCCATGTTTTCTAAGGAGACAGTATTTTCAAAAGTCCGGTCACCATTTTTCAGTAGTCTACGTTGTTACCAATACTATTCAATGTATCAGTTGCATACCTGGTCAGTCTTCATCTTCAGCTGGATTTAGAATCTCTAGGAGACACTTCTGGGCACACCGGTGAGGGCATCGCCAGAGCAATTGAACTGAGTAGGGAAGGCCACCCTGAGTGCGGACAGCACCATCCCATTGGCTGGAGTCCTGGACTGAAGGGGGTGGGGAGACAGAGAGATAGACAAACAGACGACTGCGAGAGAAAGAAAGCTGAGTACCAGCATTCATTGCTCTTCACTTCCTGTCGGGGATGGTCATGTGACCAGCTGTCTCCCTGTTCCTACCCTCTTGCCTTCCCCTCCACGACTGACAGCATCCTAAACTGTGAGCCAAAGTACCCAAGATGCTGTTGTCAGGTCTTTGTCCCAGCAAGGAGAAAAACAATAAATGTATCTACAGATTTATTCTAAATAAACTCATTTAATTTGGTCTCACTGTGCTCAGCAGCATATAGAAATGAATAAATTAGAAAAGTTTGGTAATGGCCAGATATGTGCTTAATGAGAGGAATAAAGAGAGTTTGTGTATTATGTGTTCCACTGCACAAATGCAGTGTGCATAATACAGAAATGAACTGTATTAGACCATGCTGGCTGTTCAAGGCATGTTGGATCCTAGGGAAATGGGCGTTCGATGATCTCTGGTCAGAGTTCTGTATACTTAGCACAGGGGTAGGGGGGCAAAGGATGGCTGAGCTAGCTATTTAGAAACACTTTAGTAGAATATCTGAAAAACAGAGATTGGACATGCCTTTATTTGAAGCATTTAAGAAACTGGTCTTCCCCACCCTTCTCTGCTACTGGGTGTCAGGCTCCCCCTTCATGCAAGCTGGGTTAGTTTCCTTTTCATTTGGCTACATTCCTAGTTCCCAAACCTTGGACTTGATCCCACTAAAGAAAAGCTAAGAAGTTACATTTCTCCAAGTCCCCAGCAGAGTCTAGGCAGTCATGAAACTCAGTATCCAGGAAGGCAAAAGTTGAATGACAGTAGCCACATCCTGTATGCCCGCTAGACCGAACTTTGTGAGTGACAAGACCTCCTACAGACAGGCTAGCCGGAAGGCTGACCTCATTGTCTGACCCTCCAGCCTCTACCTTCAAAGTGCTAGAATTACAGGCAACACCATGCTTAGTTTCTATAGTGCCGGGGATGGAACCTGGGTTTCCTGCATGATAGGCAAGCATCCTACCCTACCGACTAAGCAATGTCCCCAGCCCACTTGGCAAAGATGTTTTTAAAATTTTGTGCTATAGTCTTTAATAAAACGGCATCTTACTCTTAGCCTTTAGAGACAGCTAAGACAACAACCAGGAGAATCCCTAAGGAAAGGGCTCCTTGGGGTGACTGGCCTCTTGTGCAGGTGTCCTGGGGGAGGAGTTGCTGGCCGTTCCTGTTCCTTCATGGAAATGGAAAGACCACACTTGCCCAAGCACCCCGAGTTCCTGGTACTCACTTGCCTCTTATTTCCTTATTTCCTTTTGTTGGGTAAATACAAATGTTGGGTGATGGGGCCCGAAGGGTCGCACACAGGATTAGCATGTTTGTCTGCAACATACATGCCCTTAAAATGTCGAACTTGCTTTTCGAGTCACCTCTTACCCAGGCCTTAGAGAGTGGTAGATGGGAACTTTCTGGGAATTTGGGTGTATCTAACTTCTACTAAACTTGATGATCAGGCTGGGGCGCTGACTCAGTAGCTGAAGTGCTTGCTGCTTGCTGCCCAAGTTCTAGCCCTAGAACCCTCAGAAAAACAAAGCAAAACAAAACACCCCCCCCCCCCCCCACCACCACCACCACCGGAAAGGTGTGCATCCCAGCATTGAAAGGAAACAGGCTGATTGATCTCTGGGGCTCTTGGTCAGTCAGCCCCTCCTATTTGGTAAGCTCCAGGGTGTGACAGTTCTGGTTGTCTCTGAGTCTACATAAGCATGCAACACACACACACACGCACACACACACACAAAACCTCAAGGATCTAGTTTTCCTAAAAAGTCACAGGTGTCCCTCATGTTTCCATCTGTTACAGCTGCCCCCCTTCATTTTTGCTTCTCCAGAAATACTTCCCTCCTTCAAGGAGACGGGAGCGTGTCCCTAAGACCTTGAAACTTGCAAGTTTCCCAAGTGATAGCCAAAAATGACTCCGCTCCTTTGTTGAACTTCACCGACAGAACCAACTGCAATCTGCTGAATTTGCCTGTGCAGAAATGCTTGTCTCACCTTGCCCTTGACTTTGAGCTTCCTCCTGGGGAGGAGCTTTGTCTGGATGGGTCTTTTGGAGAACAGTTTGTTTGCATTTTGTTGGTAGGGAGCCAGTGTCCTGACTGGGGTGAAAGCATCTCTTTGCATAAGGCTCCTCTCACTTCCCTTGAATACAAAAGTGGTGTGTGTGTGTGTGTGTGTGTGTGTGTGTAAACACAGGATGATTGGGATGAATTTGCAGGATGATAGACAGGTATCCCTGATCGGAGAACACCCTTTTTGTCTAATCAGAGTTTTGCCTCCCTTCGGAAGCTTGAGTACACTGGGTGGAGGCCCCTCTCCTGCCTTCAGAGCTTACTTTCTAAGATGCAAAAGGATTGACCTCTGGTGCCCACCCCAGTTCCCCACAAGCCAAGCATGATGACACTACTCTGTAATTCTGGCACTTGGGAGGCAGAAGGAACAGGTTCAAGATCACCGTGGACTACATTGTGAGCTGGAGGTTAGCATGGGATTCATGAGACCTTTAAAAAAATTAAATCAGGGCCTGGAGACCTGGCTTCGCAATTAAGAGCACTCGCGTCTCTTGCAGAGGACCTGGGTTCAGTTCCCAGCACCCACATAGTAGTTTTCAACCATCTCTAACTCCATTTTCAGGAGATTCAGTTCCCTCTTCTTCTGTAGGCACCAGACACACACATGATACACATACACACATGCAGGCCAAACATACATTCATATCAAATAAATCTTTTTAAAAAATTGACTCCTACTAGTTTAGTTGGTGCAGACTTAATTTGTGTGTATTAAAGCTGGTGTTTGTTGAAGAGCAGTCAGCAGATGGAAGGTGGCTGGCTGTGTAAAGACTTTCGTTGTGGTCTTGGGAGATCAAGCAGGATTTCCAAGTTCTGAGTGGGCAATTCTCATGCTGCCATCCAGTACTCATGTAGGGCTCAGGGATCGTTAAAAAGAGAGAAGTAGCTCACGGCCACTGACCAGGCTAAGCAATCATAGAGCTATGTTAGCATTTCTTAATAAGGACTCTGGGTCGTTAGCTGAGGCAGGGGCATGTTGGAAGGACTTGCCATGTAAAGTACTAACGGAAAATTAAAGCTTGACCAAGAAATAGATACTGCTGGTCAGAGAAACGAGCTAAGGGTTCCAGATCTCCTTCACCCAAGTAGGGTGTCATTCATCCTCCTGCTGTTTCTGGAGACAGTTCACTCATAACATAGGAAGTGGTTAATGGAGGTGGGCTGGCCATTGTCTTTGATGCTGTGCTATCTGACACTTTTACTTTACATCTAAGGGGTGACCTTCTTGGTTTCTCAGACAGGAATGTAGGAATGGGTGAGTGAGAGAGTCATGGAAACGTGAGGCAGAGTGCATTCATGGCTCTCTGTTTGACACTGGAGGGCTGTATAAAGAGCCCTAGTCGGCCTATGGCTATATATAAATATCTATATCTATGTCTATCTGTCTATCTGTCTATCTATCTATCTATCTATCTATCTATCTATCTATCTATCCATCCTAGTTATCTTAACACCATGTGGATTCATGCGAGAGGAAAGCCTCCATTGAGGAATTTCCTAGATCAGGTTGGTCTGTGGGCATGTCTCTGGGGGACTGTCTTGACTTCTAGTTAATGTAAGAGACCCTAGCCTGCCATGGGCAGCACCATTTCTTAGGCAGCTGGTCCTTGGCTATATATGAAAGCCAGCTAAGCACTGGCTTGTGAATAAGCTAGCAAGCATCTTCCTCTAAGATTCTTGCTTCTAGGCTCTTGCTCCAACTTCCATTGGAGATGGATTTTGACCTAGAAGTATAAGCTAAACAGACCCTTTCCTTCTCCGATTTGCTTTCGGTTAGGTTAGAGTGTTTTATCACAGCAGCAGAAAGTCAAACTGAAAACCTGCTTGGCGGAAACACCATCTTCAGTGGGACAACTGTGCGTCTCCTGACCTTAATTAACTGTCTTTGTGATTATTCAAGGAAGGTTTTAGTGTATCTGTTCTATAAAGTCCTGGGTGTGGGGCGTGGTAGAACTCTTGGTGGAGGAAGCTGGCAGATGGATCTTGATTTGGGTACAAGTGAGTTGGACAAATGCCTGTGTTTGGGGATGTTTGCAGACTTTGATGCTATTGCTGGTGCTGCATACATGTGACAGTTGATACTGCCAACTTGTCAGGATCTAGAATCACCTTCCGGTCTGGGGCTAGTGAGGTACCATAATGCTTCTGAAATGCTCTCACCATAGAAGGTTCTAGAGATTCAAGCAGGAATGTGCAGGCTGTGCCTGTGAGAAGTCCAGATCAGGGAGACATACATAGAAAACAGAAATTTGGGGCCAATGGGCTTTGGCCAGAGGGGAACAAAAAGGGCTATCGCTTGTTTCAGTGTCAGGGGATGCAGGGATGGCCCTGACATGTACATAGATGAGGGACATCTTTATAACAGAGGCTGGTCTGTGGCTTTCCCAGGTTTCCAACCTCCCCAGAGAGCCATCTTGATTGCCCTTCAGACTTGACTGTATAGTGTCTCTTGTGTTTAAAACAAATAGGTTGAATAGTTTCTTGCTTGGGTGTAGCCTGTTGAGATGGTTCTATAGCTCTGCCCTGGCTGAGGACCCCTGCTTCCCACTCAGTCGATGTAAACAGACACTGCTTTTGTTTCCTGACTGCCCAGACCTGAATAACACACAGAAGCTATATTAATTACAACACGGTTTGACCAACAGCTCAGGCATATTTCTAGCTAGCTCTTACATCTTTAATTAACCCATTTCTATTCATCTGTGTTTCACCACAAGACTGTGGTCTACCAGTAAGGTTCTGGCATCTTTCTCCTTCAGCAGCTACATGGTGTCTGCCCGACTCCACCTTTTTTCTCCCTGCATTCAGTTTAGTTTTCCCACCTACCTATATTCTGCCCTGACATTGGCCAAAACAGCTTTATTCATCAACCAGTAAAAGCAACACATATAATACAGAGGGAAATCCCATATCAAGCCGAACTTCCCTACCATCACTTTCTGTCTTTGTGAGCAATTTTCCCCCTCTAATTTCCTGTAGCTCAGACTGGCCTTGAACTTGTTCTATTGCTCAGGATGACTTTGAGTTTCTGATCCTCCTACCTTTACTTCCTGTTGTGGAGATTACAGCTATGCTCTGTCACATCCAGTTTATGCAGCATTAGATGGAACCCAGGGTTTCCTGTATACCAAGCAGGTACTCCGTCAAAATGAAATGCATCCTCAGCCTGACATGCTACCTTTTAAAATAACATTTTACCTTCAAGATCGAAAAGCCGAAGTATCATCACTATATATATATATATATATATATATGTATATATTACACATACACGTAAAATAGAATTAACTCTATCTGAAGATTTAAAGGATGAATTTCTGGCTTGCTTTAATAAGTATTATTTCATAAATTATTTATTTTGTGTGTCTCTCTGTGAGGGTATGTACACATGAGTGCAGTACCTACAGAGATCAGAAGAGGGTTCCAGTCCCCCGAGGGTTAGAAGGAGCTGTGAAGGCACCTGACGTGCATGCTAGGACATGAACACAGCTCTTCTGCCCAATCAATATACATTCCTAATTGCTGAGCCATCTCTCCATGCCTCAATTTCTGGCTTTCTTGATTTGAGATTTTTGCAGAGGAGAGAAGCAATAACTTTGTAATATAGGTGCTTTCTGTTTAGACGTGTTGAACAAAACCTCCTGCGAAACTAGAATGTGCTGGCAATCAGCTCATTTATTGCCCCCCCCCTCCCGCTAGATACTTTCTGAATTCTGACTCGTTTTTTTTCATACTCTTTTGCTTTGGAGTCAAATAAACTTGGGCTTGGATTCTGTGCTCACTCACCTGGGTGAGTTTGGAAGCAGCATCGGCTCATTCTCTGACCCCCATATGTTGAATAAACAGTGCGTTTTTTTAAACATTAAAAATGAAATGAGACATAAGAAATTATTTGAGTGCTGAAATGACTGGCGTAAGTAGGAGATTCCACCCTGGCTTTGTGTGACGGACTGTGTTGAAAACTTTGGCACAACTAAAAATATATTGTATAAAATTACCTGTCTTGGTTCTTTGCCTGTAGCTGGGATAAAATCCCTGGACAAAAGCAACTGGAGGAAGAAAGTTTCAGGCTGTATGTAGTCGATCGTGGCGGGGAAGTTAAAAAAAAACTAATCTGGCCTAGTAGTGGTTGAGCACACCTTTAATCCTAGCACTCGGGAGGCAGAGACAGTTGGATCTCAGTGAGTGGCCAGCCTGGTCTGCAAGAGCTAGTTCAGGACAGCTCGGATTGTTACACAGAGAAACCCTGCCTCGAAAAACAAAGAAAGAAAGAAGGAAGGGAGGGAGGGAGGGAGGGAGGGAGGGAGGGAGGGAGGGAGAGAGAGAGAGAGAGAGAGAGAGAGAGAGAGAGAGAGAGAGAGA
>JABTXL010021306.1:15015664-15031723 GCA_025134845.1 Neodon shergylaensis
CTCTCTCTCTCTCTCTCTCTCTCTCTCTCTCTCTCTCTCTCTCTCTCTGTGTGTGCGCGCGCTTAGGCTAGAGGTTAGCATTGGTGTCTTTCTCTATTGCTCTCTGCCTTTCTTTTTGAGACAAGGTCTCAGTAAACTGGAGCTTGCTGGTTCTTCTAGACCAGCTGGCATATGAGTTCCAGAGATCCGCCTGTCTCTACCACCCCAATTAGAGAACCACAGGTGTATGTGACCATGCCCAATTATTTACATGCACACTGAGGCTTGAACTCCAGTCCTCATGCCTGCCCAGCAAGATACTTATGCACTGAGCCACACACCCCCACCCCTGGGGACACATTTTAATTTAAAAGCGTCTCTGACACCTTTGCTATGGTGGTCATGATGAGTGTGAGAGATTCTGCCCCTACTTGTAAATTATACCCCGGGGGCCTTTGCCAAGCCATTTCTCCAGCCCAAATGATATTTTTTAAAAATTGTTTTTATTGAGCTATATGTTTTTCTCCATTTCCCTTTTTTCCTCTCTTCTCTCCCTTTCCCCTCTCCCATGGTCCCAATGTTTCCAATTTACTCAGGAGATCTTGTCTTTTTCTCCTCATGTAGATTAGATCCATGCATGTCTCTCTGTGGTCCTCTTTGTTGTCTAGGTTCTCTTGGATTGTGGATATAGGCTTTTTTTTTGGCTTTATGTCTAAAAGCCATTTATGAGTGAGTACATATGATATTTGTCTTTCTTGGTCTGGGTTATCTCACTCAATATGATGTTTTCTAGCTCCATCCATTTGCCTGCAAAATTTAAGATGTCATTATTTTTTCAGCTCCATTGTGTAAATGTACCACATTTTCCTTATCCATTCTTTGGTCGTGGGGCATTTAGGTTGTTTCCAGGTTCTGGCTATGACAAACAATAGTTGAACACATGACCTTGTGGCATGATTGAGCATCCTTTAGGTATATGCTTCAAAGTGGTATTGCTGGGTCTTGAGGAAGGTTGTTTCCTAATTTTCTGAGAAATCGCCACACTGACATACAAAGGGGCTGTACCAGCTTGCATTCCCACCAGCAATGCAGAAGTGTTCCCTTTGCCCCACAACCTCTCCACATAAATTGTCATCAGTGTTTTTGATCTTGGCTATTATTACAAGTGTAAGGTAGAATCTCAGAGTTGTTTTGATTTGCATTTCTCTGATGACTAAGGATGTTGAACAAGTGTGTTTCAGCCATTTTAGATTCCTCTGCTGAGAGTTTTCTATTTAGGTCTGTACCCCATTTTTTATTGGATTATTTGTTCTTTTGATGACCAGTTTTTTGAGTTCTTTGTATATTTTGGAGATTACCCTTCTGTCCAATTTGGGGTTGGTGAAGATCTTTTCCCATTCTGTAGATTTGTCCTTTGTATTGCAGAAACTTTTCAGTTTCAGGAGGTCCCATTTATTGATTGTTTCTCTCAGTGTTTGTGCTGCTGGGGTTATATTTAGGAAGTGGTTTCCTATACCAATGTGTTCAAATGTGCTTCCTACTTTCTCTTCTATGAGGTTAAATGTAGTTGGTTTTACGTTGGGGTCTTTGATCCATTTGGACATGAGTTTTGTTGGTCACAATTCTTAAATACAGTGTCTTCCAGAGAATGGCTTGCTTCAGTGAATCCACAGGGTGTGTGTTTACGTTTGAAAAGTCAATATTGTGATTGGCATCCCTAGGTACTGACGCAGGCAATTCCTTGTGTTTGTGTGTGTGTGTTGTGTGTGTGCACAGTGCACTCTCCTAGCATACAAATCAACAGCAGGCCTTGATCTCTGCTCTCCACGGTATCTCTTGAGACAGAGTCTCTCGGTAACCCTGGAGCTCACTGACTGAGCTGAGCTGACCAGCTGGAGAGCTCCAGGGAGCCTCCTTCTCCACCTCCTCATGCTGGGATTGTAGGTATGCACCACCATTCCTCTTCTACTTGAGTGCTGGGATCCTGAGCTCAGGTCCTCGTACTTGAGCAATAACACTTTAACCACCGAGTTGCCCCAGCTTTAGGAAATACTTTGAAGTAGCAATCACAACTAATCCTGGTATAGGGTTTGGCCAGCCAGGGCTGCCTGACTTCGTCACCAAAGGCCATCTACAAGAAAAGTTCTCTATCAGTTACTGTGACACTTGGCAGACCCTTGCCCGTGTTTTCTGTGCTTCACATAGATGTGCGTGCATCCTGGGAGATAGGAATTGAGGAGCACAAAGCAAGTGTAATTCTGCTTCAGAATAAAGTGAGGTTAGTGAAGGCTGACTTTGTGGTTTTAGGTTAAACAGGAGCTTGGGGAGGCCTCTGGGGCTCCTCTGAGGGGTCAAGAGACTTCTTTAAGTCATATAGCTCTCATCAGAGGTCCACTACTCTTAAGAAGCACTTTGCAAATTATAGCTCTCTGCAGTAGTAGCCATTTTCTCTGTACGTGGAAGTTTCTAGAACTTTCCAAAGCAGGCCAAGGGTGAAGCTTATTGGGGCTGAGACTTGAATTTGGATTTGATTCCTAAACCTGCCTCTGTCACACTAGCTTACCTCTCCACTCACCCAGGGCATTTGGGCCTCCTGAATGGTTTTAGAGCAAGCTCAGGAAGCTGGCTTCAGTGACAGCTGAGGAGCTGCCCCAGGAGATGTGTCTCCAAGTATCGAAGTTCAGACCACACGTGTTGTGGGTCCCTTGCTGGGTATTAACCTCATCAGAGCAGGGCCAGGGAGAGCATGGGGCAGTCTGGTTGGCAGAGGCCCCTTCTGTGTTTGCTCTGTCTGATTCTCGTTGTTCAAGTTTCTGAAGCATGAAACCATTACTTGAGAAATAGGTTCTGGGAGAAACGTTAGGTTCTATAGAAGTTCTCAGAGCAGCCATGCCTCTAATTTTCCAAGATAACACTAGAAGCTGTGGGGTGTGTGTGTGGGGGGGGGCAGAATGTTAATCTCAGGCATCATTCCTCAGGATGTCATCCACAGCCCCCCTTTTTTAAAAACCAGGGATAGGCTCCCATTATTTTGTCCCTGAAACACACCAGAGAGACTTGTCTAGTCAGTGAGCTCCAGGGGTCCCTGCTGTGCTGCCGCTGCCTCTTCTGTCTGGGATTTTGAACATGTGTCAGCATTCTGTTGGCTGAACTCAGCTTCTTGTGCTTGCGAGGCAAGCACTTCACTGGCTGCCATAGCCCCGGCCAAGCAGACTTTATTCACTGACAAAAGGACAAGAACTTTTCTCAATAAATATTAAGTACCCAATTCACAGAAGGACTTGTAGCTCTTGCATAAGGACTCTATATGTGTGAAGCTAGAAATCAGTGAGGGAGGGAGGAATTGGAAGATTCTGGTATTGACACAGCTGACAACCGGGAGACAAGGGGGCTCTCTCCGCCTTTGAGGGAGAGGGCCAGGGGCACACTTGTCTTGGCCCCATCCTGCCTTTAAGTGGGCAAGTCATGCTAGACTTTCAGACATGTGTCTGTATCTCATTGGGTGGCAGTTCTTTGTTTTATGAGACAGGTTGCCTCCACTAGCCTCAGACTTATTATACAGCCAAGGATGATCTTGATTTTCTGATCCTCCTGCCACCTCCTCCTAAATGCTGGAATCACAGGCTTGCACCATCATACCTGATTTACATGTGACTGGATTGGAACCCAGGGTGTCATTCATGCTAGATAACAATTCTAGCAACTGAACTACCGCCCTAGCCCCTGTTTCTTTCCTTTTTGAGACAAGGTCTCCCTTTGTAGCCCAGGCTAACACTGCATAGCTTCTACGTGTCCAGTTCTCTGCCAGTTTCTTAGGATTGTCACAGGTTTGTGTTTGCTAAAAGACAGCTTATGGTGATTGCCATGAGATTGGTGGTGGCTTGAGGTACAGAGCAAGATCCTCTCTCCAAACACCACTCAAGTTGTGTTTTTCTAGTAGTAGTGGTAGTAGGTGTGTGTGTGTGTTTGTGTGTGTGTGTATGTGTGGTATGTATGTGTAACCAGAGAATGATGTTCATATTTTTCTAAATTTTAATTTTTGAAATAGTTTCTCACTGAGCTCAGTGCTCACATATTTGGCCAGACAAGTTGACCAGCGAGCTTCAGGGGTCCTTTTGTGCCTGAGGTCACAGCTTATGCGGATACTGAAGATCTGAACTCAGGTCCTCATGTTTGTGTGGCAACCACTTTACCAACTGAGCCATCTCTTTGGCCCTGAATTTTCTGGAAAGTTCAGGACGTCTGGCCATCTCTTTGGCCCTGAATTTTCTGGAAAGTTCAGGAAGTCTGGCCATCTGGGGTTGTTTACTCTAGCTAGTCAATGACTGTATCACATTGTCCCTTGTTTGGCAAAGCTCCTTTCTCTTCCTCTCTTTCACGAACCTGTGTCTGGTTAGGTGGATATCTTAGCTTAATAGTTCCGAATGTTAGGGCCAGGCGTAGTTGCGTACACTTTTAATCCCAGCACTCAGGGAGGTGGAAGCAGGTGGATCTTTGAGTTTGAGGCCAGCCTGGTCTACAGAGTGAGTTCCAGGACAGTCAGCCAAAGATACACAGAGAAACCCTGCCTTGAAAAAAAAATCCCCAATCTTAGATGATCAAGGCTACCTTGCTTACCTTGTTATGATCAAGGCTACCTTGCTTACCTGGCTCTAGACCAGTGGTTCTCAACCTGTAGGTCACGACCCCCCTTGAAGTGAGGGGTGTCAAATGAACCTTTCACGGGGGTCACCTAAGACTATCAGAAAACACTAAGACTATTAGATACTTGTGTTATGATTCATAACAGTAGCAAAATTACAGTTATGAAGTAGTGATGGAGATAATTTTATGTTTGGGGATCACCACAACATGAGGAACTGTGTTAAAGGGTCACAGTATTAGGGAGATTGAGAACCTCTGCTCTAGACTAATAGGTTGGAAAACTTGGAAAGGAAGGAGAGCTATTCTTGTATCTAAAACATCTCCCAAGGTGACCTGATACACACTCAGAGTTGTAGAACAAGTATCGACTTGACTTCCTCACCAGTTCTGAAAGAGAGAACCACCAAGGAAGAAATGAATTGCGATAGCAGCTGATCTGACCCAATTGATGGAGGGTGTCAGGAAAGAAGTTCAATGCTAATTGAACTCATAGGCAAAATCAGGTCATTCTTCTAAAGCAAACACCCAGATGGCATATTCATGGCAGGTTTGCTAAGGTATTAATAAACTCCCCTCAGATCCTACTGTGCCGATAGAGAAATCTAAATCATTCTAGTAACGATTATGGTCATTTTTCCCCCTTGCATGGGTGATTATAAAAGTCGTTTGAATTTGGTTATAAATCTAGTGGTCATAAGGGGTGAGTGACACAGATTTAGTTTATCTGAAGAAAGGGAGAAAAAGGAGTGAGAGCAGTTAAAATTAACTTTGGTGGTTTTGTTTGACCATGACTTTATCCACCTGTAATTGACTATAAATCAGCCGTGTCTTTGCTGCTCGCTGCCTGGCTCCCTCCTGCCAGGATCACATTCTAGGCTGTACATATCACCATCCTTGATTGTTACAAAACCCAAGATAGCAAATCAAAATCTGATCTTCTCAATGGGAAGCTGAGAAAAAAAAAACTGCCCAGTCACTATTCATTTCTGCTATATACAAAGGGATGGTTGAAGATTTTAATTATTTATTTTTCTCATCACTTATAACCACCATAATTGCAGACCAGAAGCAACATAGACAAGGTTTATTTCCACTTACATTCTAGGTATTTTTACATTCTAGCAGGACTACAACCTATCCCTGTGGGAAGGCTCCACAGCAGGAATGGAAGCTGACTGGCCATACTGCGACCACAGCTGGGAAGCAGAGTGAGTGCAAGAAGTGGGGTGGGACTGTAAACCTCAAGACTCAAGCCCAATGATGTGTTTCCTCCAGAGAGTTCCACAGCCTTCCCAAATAGCATCACCAGCTTCCCAAACACCCAAGCTTAGACATAGGAGGCAGGGGCAGGCGTGTTCCAGGGATTTGTAGCATGGGAGTTGTGGTCATGCATGGAGTGTTCTTACCCAGGGAGTTTTTGAGATGCCCTGAGTTTGCCTTCTGAATGGCAGTGAGCTGAACATGTTTATGGCTTACCATATTGTTTCTTTGCATTTCTTTATTTTATTTTGTGGTGTGTGTGTGTGTGTGGAGTGGTCCATAGACAACTTGCAGGAGTCACTTCTCTCCTGCTTTGTGGGTCTCAGGGATCAAGCTCAGGTTGTCAGCCTTGGTAGCAAGTGTCTCCATCACTGAGACATCCCAGCAGCTCTTTTTGTTTGTTTGTTTGTCCGTTCACTGAAGCTGGGTCTCCAGATTTAAGGTTAGCCTGGAACTTCCTTATGTAGCTTGACTATGGCCTTGAGCTGCCGCTCACCCAGACTTTGCCTCCATTCTGGGAGTCTAGGTGTGCACCACCACACCCAGGTTAGATGATGCTCTAGACTGAACGCAGGGCCTTGTGGATGCCTGGCAAGTGTTCTTAACAACAGAGCTTAACACACAGCTCCTATCATTTCTATTTTTTAAGGACATTAAATAAACTGTGTGTTTGCACATATGATTACCTATCAATCTCTGTGCAGGAAGAGCCTGAAAGAGCAGCACTGACCAAGAGCTCGATGGCACATGATATTCAGAAGTGGACTGGGCACTAACAGCTCAGTCAGGGGTTTCTGAATATTATGTGTTGTGTGCTAATAAAAACCATTTCCGTTCTTAATGGCCTGATGCTTAAAGGCAGAAGGATGCATTAGGGAAACAGGTCAAAGTAAAAATGATTGGGGACTCTACCAATTTCTCTTGAGATAATCTTCCATTTAGCAAAAAGTTATCCATTATCCCATGGAAATTCTTTGGGGCATATATTACAGCATTTTAAAAGAAACAACATTTAGAAAGAGAACATATGACCAATAATCTTGTCTCTTCATCTATCAGAATTAAAAACTTGACACTTGGAGTGAGTTACTTCTAGAGAAGTGTTTCAAACAGTAAAGTAGAACCCACCTGTCTGCTCCTTGCATGTGGAATCAAAACAAACAAACAAGAACAAAATTAAAACACACAAAAGGGAGTTGGCTATGTGAATTAATCTTACCCTCCCTTCCGGGTTCTGAACTAAAGGCAATAGAAGCATCTAGATAAAGATTAAAATACAGTGCAGAGCTAGGTTGATAACTTTGTAGGTGATATACAAAGGACCCTCAAATCTTGCTGTAAAAAACAGGAACTGTAGTGTGTGCCTTTCATCCCAGCACTGGGGAGGGAGAGACAGGTGATCCCTGGGACTTTCTGGCCATTGGTCTTGCCTACACATTGAGTTCAAGGCCAATGAGAGACTTGTCTACATAAATAAATGTGTACTGCGCCTAAGGAGTGACAGCCAAGGTTGACCACTAGCCAGCCTTCCATATATTCTTGCAGACCCATGCACACAACCCCACAAACACACATGTGCCCTCAATGTACACAGTAACATATAGCAATCCGAGTCAGTCTTCAGCATCAGATAGATGAACATGAAAACACACCACGGCTCTACTATTATGAGAGATCAGAATCGGAAGCTGTGACTTGGGTGTGGACTTCTGACCTTAGCTGCCCTAAGTGATGGCTAGGCAGTCACTGAAGGCTGTGCATTAGGGCATAGCCACCACGCTCACTTTCAGCAAGAGAACTGCAGCCTAGTGTCTGTCTAGACGTCTTCCTGCCCTGAGACACAGTCCTCCACACAAGCCTCTTTACCAGGCACGAGACTGGCCATTCTGCTTTCTTCTTGGGAAATTGATTATATGTCTTGCATGTTAGTAAGTCTAGTAGAGTCTTCGTTTTATAAACCACTTGGTTTGTTTTGAAACCCAGGTAACTCAAACATCGGGCAGTTTCTTGTGTAGGCTTGACTGTAGGACTGGCTTTGAATCTGCCTTTGACCTCCACACTGAATGCTTTCTAATGAACACGTAATCTTGGAGCTGATGTTGTGGACAGAACTTATTTTTCCTTAAACAAGTAAACACTAACTGTTGTGCATTAAATGAGCAAACTAACTTGCCATTAATCACTTGGAACATTAACAGATAGGCTGTCAAGATGAATGAAATGGAGCTAGGGAGACTGCTCAGTTAGTAAAGTGTTTGGTACCCAAGCTTGAAGGCCTGAATTTAGATCCTTAACATCCGTATAGGAAACCAGACAGTACACTTTGAGCCTGTAATTCCAGTGCTAGAAAGGAAGAGATGGGAGAATCCTTGGGACTTGCCATCCACTCTTTATAGGGGAATTAGCAAACTCAAGGTTCAGTAAAAGACTGTGTCTCAAAAATTAAGGTGGGAAGCAATTGAAGGAGGCATCTGGTTCGTCTCTCGCCTCTACACTCATGTGTGCACGCACACCTACCGTACACGTAACATCTATAGTCCACATGTGCAAAAAATGGGTAAGCTTCATAAGCTTGAACACATTGTATTTATGAAGATTTTAATACCCTGTCATGTGTGACTAGAAACTAAGAGATGATTACATTGCTGGGGAATGTAGGTGTGTAGTCACTTGGAAAGGAGCGAGCACATTGCTAAGGCAGAAACTCGTTTCTCACAAGGGTAAGGTGAAGCAGGTAGAGAAGAATTCAGGCACTGTGTATCCCATGCATCTCTTTTCAGTAGAGTTTCCTTAGCAAAACTTTGAAAGAAAGGGCATTAGTGGTCATAAAGATGCATCCACGTACTCTGGAAAATATGGGCATTAAAGCATTTTCAGAAACTTACGCTATTGGTTGACTGTCTCTTCTGTCTGGCAGCTGACAACTGCGCTCACTGAGGCTCAGGGTGGTTCTACTCTTGAGTCAGCTGCAGAAGCATTCGTGGTTACCAGGCAGCTCTAAAGTGAGCACTAACGAAATTACTAGGCAAGCACCACAAGCTCAGAAGCCCCTTTCCGCCATGTCTAATATGGACATGAGCAGAGAACACAGCTGGGGGTTATTTATATTATCAGAAATAAAAGTTGGAAGATTTATATCCAGGTTTCATCTTTGACCGAAATTCTCTGTGTGTCTGTGTCCACACACGAATACATGCGTGTGAAGGCTAAACATTGACCTCAGCTGTCTTTCCAATCATTCACCTCCTTTGACAAGTCTCACTCCTGGCTTTTTATGTAGGTATAAGGAAACAGTATCCTGACTGTACACTATAATTTTTTAGGGAGATTGTATATGATATTCCTGTTTGGACCACACCCCAGATGAACTGGGTAAATATCCGTAGGTGGGGTAGGGGTGGAAGGGCAGGCTATGCGAACATGAGCTAATTCATCATTTGTTTGTTCCGAGGGCTTGGGATGCCAGCTAGGCTGACCTAAGACTGCTGTATAGTTTGGGAGACTTGACCTTGGTTATCAGTCGCAGAACAAATGGACTTAGCATCTAGTGTGTGACTGCCTAATTCCTCTGCAAAGAAAAATTCATACCTGGGGTGTTTGGGACCCTGAGACTCCTGCAGCTGTCTGTGGCATGTGCATTGACTGTCCTTATCTTAAGAGTTGGTGAATCCATTTTAAGGTCTAAGTCTCATAACCCTCTGATGGCTGTGTTGCACCAGCTAGACTTTAACTGGGTGATCTTAATCTG
The DNA here is from genome assembly GCA_025134845.1 of Neodon shergylaensis. Lineage (NCBI taxonomy): Eukaryota > Metazoa > Chordata > Mammalia > Rodentia > Cricetidae > Neodon > Neodon shergylaensis. Next base: position 15,025,296 of record JABTXL010021306.1, read on the forward strand.
GTCTAGTTTTTTGGATGGATTGCTGTCCTTTTTCTACAGATAGAATACTCTTGGTGTGAATCAGCACCCTGTCTGGCTCCTCCCTGGATAAGGCAGGAGGGCCCTCTTGTAGGATGCCTGGTCATTGAGCAATCATTCATTAATGGCTTTTCTCTTGATACTATTGCTCCCTATATTTAAGATAATTTTAATTCTTTTTATAATGGTTTTCTTTAACTCTGGAGTCACTTGGGCATTGGCATTCATGTGTGTTTTCTTATATTTTTCTTTCTTTCTTTCTTTTCTTTTGGTGTTTTGAAACAGGGTTTCTCTGTGTAACAGCCCTAGCTGTCCTCAGACTTACTCCATAGACCAGGCTGGCCTCAAACTCACAGAGATCCTCCTGCCTCTGCCTTCAGAGTGCTGGGAGTAAAGGTGTGTGCCACCACCACAAGGCCAAAACTGTAAAGTTCCTTAAAATATGTTTTGGATTCCCCCCATTTATTTTTGTAACTTAATTGCATGTTAGGCTCTTGAGTGTAAAAGTTGTAGACCGCAAGGTCTCCCGCTCTGTCCGAAGGCCGGCAGTGTTTTCAGAACTCTTCGGGTTGCTGTGGTTTCAAACAGTGTAGGTGGGAAGTTCTGTCAAGTGTGAATAATTTTATGGCTTTTGTGAGTGGAACTCACAGAACATGGGGCAGTCATAGGTGACAGGGTAGTCACAGCTTCCTAGTCACCCTTGTCCTCTTTCTCCTGCCCACTTCCCAGTAAGATGTGTACCTTCACTGCCCCTCCCCTCTGTAAGTGGACACTCACTATGCGAATGGCTGGGCAGGGGAGACAGAAAGGTGTGTTCAGGATTTTGAAAATGAATAAGTGTCTCTGGGGAGCTTTTCTCCACATGCTCTCTCGGTCCCTTCCCGACTCCCACCATCAAGGGAAGGAGGAGTCATCCCCACCTAACAGCGCGCGTGCGCCGGTCCCCTCACACCTGTGCCCAGTCTGAGGCCCAGCGAGCGTACTGAGGCCTGGCATTTCTCCAGCTTGACTAATAGTCACAGCGCAAACTCTGTCACCTGTGGATCTTTCAACTTCCCCAGCCTGCTGTCAGGAAGATGCATAATAATCGAATAAAATTTTGAAAGTGCTGAAGATGATGGAATATATTTCACCTCCCTCCCAATAGAGCGCTTTCGGGACCATGGCAAATGTCTATAATTACTCTTGGCTGGGAGGAAAAGCAACACCACAAAGTTGAAAATCCTTGTCAGCTATATTCATCCCTGTGATAGGATGCTGGGGATGGAGTGGAAACAAAATACTGGACCAATTACCTGTTTGGTTTATCTGTATGGTTCAAAGACGATGCTCTCACCCAATGACCACTGTGATGTTTTTGTAGCTATTGGTACATTATTCAAGAGAATATCCAAGTAGTATAATAAATGTGTCATCTGTTGAAAAAAAAAAACAAAAAAAAAACATTGCATTTGATTTTTAAGTTACGTTTATTTGCTTGTGTTTTAGGGTAGATGTGCCAGTCAGAGCAGAGCTTGCTGGAGTTGGTTCTCTTACTCTACTCTATGGATCCTGGCAAGCAAATGCAGGTTATCAGCCTTGGAGGCAGGCACCTTTACCCACTGAGCCATCTCGCTAGCCCTAAAAATCTATGTTAAACAAAATATGAAGCATTTGTGGACTTTCTAGAATCTTTTGAAAAATCCTTTGGAGCACAGTATGAAAGCCCTAGTCACCCAACTTACAAAATAAAATGGTCTGCATTTTAGCCATAGGTGGAATAAAACTATAAATCAAAGATTTCCGAGTGTTTTCTGTGTTTGGGGCTTTTTCACCATCTCTCTGCTGTTCTTTCCCTGTGGCCATTCCTGTATGACAGAGATGACCAATAGCGGCAATAGAAGCTCCCTTGCTTCTTCATTCTCCGTTCCTGTATTTTATATATGCTGTGTATGCGTGTGCATGCATGAGTGCCTATGGAAGCCAGAGGTCAGCCTTGGATGTTGTCACTTAGGTTCTGTCCACCTTGGTTATTATAAACTGTTGTTATTACTGTGTGCGTGTGCTCGCACATGCTCCACAGCACAGAAGTGGAGGTCAGAGCATAACTTTGCGAAGTCAGATCTCTTCTTCCACCTTCTCATAAGTTCTGGGGATCCAGTTCAGGCTGATATGATTGCAAAGCAAACACCCATACTGCTTCACCATTTGTCTGCTTGGCGCCCTCTTCTTTTGCCATGGACCTCTTACTTGCTCTGAGCTCAGCAGTTTGGCTATGCTGGCTAGGGTGTGAGCCCCAGGGCTCCATATAGCTCCATTTTTCTGTGCCAGAATTAACACTCCTGGCTTTTTACTGTAGGTTCTGGGGTTCAGACTTAGGTCCTGAAGCTTGCGAAGCCATCTGAGCCATCTCCCCAGCTCCAGGATTCCTTACCTCTTGGGACCTGTAGGAAAGCTGAATCAAGACTGTGTTGTAGAACAGTAGATAACTTCCTCAGGGTTGCCCTTACTATTCCAAGAAGGATGGGTTCTGCTATTCTGGGGACCCAGGAGTATTTATGCAGGAGGTGAGGTTGAGTCAAGACACTGGAGGTGTGGGTGAGGGTAGCAAAGCTAACAGAGGCAAGCACAGATGGCTGGGGAAATCCTGAATATTGTCAAAGAGAATGAAGATAAAAATGGGTCTCTTAGACAAGGTTAAAGATAGATAGGAACGGATTCAGGTAGTGTGTGGTTGTGACAGAAGTATGAAATGGACCGAGTTAGAGCAGGCAGTCACAGTCAGATTGTATGATGTTGTCTGTGGGACTGGTGGGCGCTGGGTAGGTGCTGGCTTTACTGCTGAATGAATGAGCATCTCTAGCTTTTGTTTATCACTGGGATTAAAGGCCTGTACCACCCCCCTTAGCAGGGCCTCTCTAGCTTTGTCCACCCTCTCTAGGGCCAGCGACTGCTGAAACACACAAAGCCTCCAGAGAGGCCTAATTGGAAGGACTTGCTTGGTCAGAGTGGTTCTCACCGCTTTGGGCTGGGCCGTTTTCTGAAATGTCCTCATCCGAACAGCATCTGCCAGGCAACGTGTGCCAGGAGGCACCTGGAGCATAGGCTGTGAGGTTGATGCTGAGATGCTAAGAGTGGCCATCCATGTTTGGGGAACCGGAGGCAAATGGCTCTGTAAGGGTCCTGCTGCTAGCCTTGGTCAGCCCTTTGTGATGACATGGTGTGGTCGGTGTGGTCTTTCTGGACCCTGGAGGATGGGGAAGGAGACTGCTGGAGACCCAAGAGGCCTATTTGCTAAACAGAACTCCAGTCTCCAAGCTTTTGGGGCCTTTGGTTCTCACTGCCCTGTTGGAAGATTGCCACTCTCACCATGTAGAGTGCATTGTTGCGGTGTCTTCATAGTTACATATCTGCAGTGGTAACTTCCTATGGCCAGGACCTGGCAAGAAGTATCATCAGAGGTAAAAGCTGGCTCACGGGCTAAGAAGGAACACAGTCCGACATGGGAGGGAAGGTGGGGTGGTGGGAATGCAAGGCAGCTGGTCACTTTGCTTATGCAGTCACAAATCTGAGGACAGAGGTAAAACAAATCTAGACTCCGAAACCTCAAGGCCTACCTCCAGTGCCCCACCTCCGGCAAGGCTCCTTCTCCTGAAGGCTCCACAGCCTTTCCAACAGCACCACCAGTGGGGACCAAGTGTTCAAGCTCATGAGCCTTTGAGAACCATTTAGGACACATCTGCCTCTTCACAACCTGTTTTAGACCCAGCCCTTTTCATTGTCTCTGAAAGAATGCAAGGCAGAGAGTAGAGTCACAGTTAAAAATTAAGGGAACACAAGCAGAGGGTCCCACAGAGGCAACAGTGAGAAGCTAACCTTTGTCTGCAGGACCTGCCTAGCAGGGAAGCTGGGAAGCAGAGACAATTTTTAAAAGTTTACCTCTGTCCACATGGCTGCCAGGATGTCTGATTTTAAGGCAGAAAGCATTTGTTAAAGGTTAACAGTGGCTGCCGGCTTTATTTTTTTCTCCCAAAATGTATTTGGACTTACAACTTTATATTTCTATATTCCTTTATTTCTATATTTTATTCTTGGACTCTTCAGTGTATGTGTTTGGTGGAGGCAGAGTGGGGAAGAAAGGTGAATCAGGACGGCTGCCAGCAGGTTTAACCTTTTATATTCTATAGTTTGACACAGGATTAAATTGGGGACAAAGGGCTTGTGAGCTGGGCTGTGGCTTGAGAGGAGGGGTCGAGGAATCTAGCATTGACCTTGACTCTAGGCACCTGTCCTGTGTTAATGAAGGGCCACAAGTTTCACTTTCCAGAGATAAAGATATTGACTGACTTAGCCAGCAAGAACTTTCCTCAAGCCTCCCGGGAATGGAGACCCTTATCCTAAAGCCTGACCTTGGGAAATGGAGGACTTCTGTGGGCCTGACACTTCATTACAATTTAAGAGCCAGTTTTCATTCCTTAAGGGCATAAGCACTGAGCTGTTCTCCCTTCACGTTGGTCCTAAGAGGGAAAGTCCTGATATCTTCTCTTTTCCCATTAGACTGGACCATTCTGATTTCTCTGCACTTATTAACTGAACTCTTGCCCTTAATGGCCTCAGGCTCTAGATCTGAACTGTAGGCATTCACCCTTGGGATCAGGTGTGTGTAGTAAATTTCTAAAATTCCTGTTCTTGGTGTAATTAGGAGGACACAATCAATTTCCTGGTTCCGAGATGGCAGGATGATGTTTTTCCAAAGAATTATTTTGTTTAGACAGGCTACCACTGTTATGAATATTTATCTGTTACCAAAGCCTGCACAAAATTTCCCAAGGGGAGAGACATTAATATTGAGAACCATTAAAAATGAAAGTGAAAAGGTGCTGGAGAAGAGTGGTCCACAGTGTTTAAATGCTGGAACTTTGTCCAGCAGCAATGGTCGCCATGTGGCCCACGCCAGGACCAAGTAATTAATAGTTTCTAGAAACCTTTTCTTTCTCACTTAGCAGACTGCTCTTGGGTCACACATGTAGCATCACTGATTTCTCCTTTTTCTGTCTAAATATTGTTCTGCCTAAAAACTGTGGTTTGCATATTCCTGTTTGGCCTGCCAGTTGATCAGCTGATGGTCATTTGTGTTGTTTTAGTTTTGTTCTGTTGTAAAGGATGTATACAAGGCTTTCTTCTTTGGTTTTTTGTTTTGTTTTGTTTTTTTGAGACAGGATCTCACTGTGTAGGTAGCCCTGGCAGGTCTGGAACTGGCTTTGTAGACCACTGATCTCAAAGGCTCAGAGGCCCGAGAACTGGAATGTGTGAGCTCACCATTCATATGTGTGCCTTACCAGGCATGGTACAAGAGTGTTTATTTGTTTTTGTTTGTCGTCCCCCCCCCCCAGACAGGATTTTCTCTGTGTAACAGAGAAACTCACTTTGTAGACCAGGCTGGCCCCAACTCATAGAGATTCCAGAGATTCTTTTGCCTCTGGCTGGTGATTAAAGGCTTGCACCACCATAACCCTGCTGTGTTTTGTTTTTAAATATATATGTGGGGACATCATGCTATTGTTTCTCTAGCTGGAATTCCTGAGTGCAGAATGGTCTGTACCCCCGTGTGGGCATTTGAGTAGCTACTGGGCTGTTTCCCACGGGGTGTACCATTTTCTTTACCCACTCACAGTCCGCAGGTTCCGTGCCGACGTCTGGTGAGCTCGGTAACCATCCTAATGGGTTCAAAGTGATATCTTGTTGCTTCTGTGGTATTTAGTTCTCCTTTCTCCAGTGATTAAAGATGTTGAATGTACTTGTAGGACCCAGGGCAGCTTGGTGCACACCTGCCAAGACAAGTTGTATAGACCAGCAGGAAGGTAGGCCTGAGTCTCAGTTTACCCTATGGCAATACATGGTTCCACGAAAGACCACAAACTGAGACCACCCATGCTCCACCCAGGTACAGACCATCCAAAGGAAATTCCTAAAGTTCCAACCATTGTAAATAGGATCACTTGGTGTCTCTTAGCCCAGCACACACTGTCCCTTTTCACCAGGGCACCCCTAGGCAATTGTCAGCCAATCAGGGGCCCTGAACCTTAAAAAAAAAATCCCTCTGCTACTATAAAAACCCCACCCCAGCTGTTCTCAGGGCTCTCCAATTGTGCCAATACCTTGGGCACACTGAGAGTCTGAGTTCAGTTCATGAACTTGTGTAAGAATAAAGGCTCTTTGCTTTTATATATGAGACTCAGTCTCCTTGTTGGTTTTTGGGGGACTCTGCGGATCTGGGTATAAAGTGTATTTTTCTTCTTTTGTAATTAGAACTGACATGTGTCCTTGGCAAAAATTTTATTTTGATTGGGAAGAAAGGGAGGAAGGGAGGGGGGAGAAAGATGAGAAGGAAGGAAGGAAGGAAGGAAGGAAGGAAGGAAGGAAGGAAGGAA